>JAODAL010026734.1:0-56202 GCA_025379985.1 Phyllomedusa bahiana | reverse complement strand
TTTTTGAGGGGCCTTAATGGGGGATATGTTGGAAGAAAGGGGACATCCAAGCCTCATGTGAGAGATGGAGCCTTGATTTCCCCAAAGCCTCTGGGTCGAGGGGCACTAGCAAACTGATCTTCCTCATCTCCTCCTCCGCCTCAAATTCGCGCCAATCTCTTTCAAAGGGCAGGACGTCGGAAAACGTCGGTGTCTAGGAATCCCTCCTCCTCCTCCTCCCCCCCCCGCTGCCTCCGGCACAGCTTCAAACACAGCCCTGACTTGCCTGAGATGATGCACCTGAGAGCTGATGCGGCCACCTTGCACTAGCTCTGGACCCCGAACCGCTGCCCAATGAAGACCGATAAAATTTGTGAAACTGTCGGGGCCTTGTGGATTTGACGGAGAGAAAGGCTCCGTTTTCCGCATCTGTGACCGTCTCCTCCTCCGTCGCTGGGGGGACCTGTTGTTTCAGAGTGTCCAACGATCGTTCCAGAACTAAGATCACCACAAATGTCATGCTGACAAGGGCATTGTCCACACTGACCATTTTGGTGGCTTCTTCAAAACTGGCAAGGATGGTTCAGAGCTCTTTCACCTGCCTCCATTTTTTCGTTGGGCTCAACACCCCGAGGTCCGCACCGCTGCTTGTCAGGCCATGTGTCCACTTCGAAACGCGAAATTTGGCATTGCGCTGCTGCCACAATCGCTGGAGCTGTGGAGGGTGGAATTCCAGCTTTTTTTTGCCACGTCAACAATGAGACGGTTGACGGGGAGGCCGAGCTGACGCTGCAACGCACCAGGCGGGACGAAAGCGGGGTGCGAACGGCGGAAGTGCGAACTTAGACTTCGACCCTTTCCCTCAGCAGGCAGTCCAGACCTGGTAGCTCTTTAGAAATTTCTGGAAGACAAGGTTCATGACATGTCCAGGCAAGGATGTGCTCCAGCCTACCGATCTTAAGGGCGGCCAGCAGATTTCGCCCGTTATCCGCGCACCCACCTTGCCTGGCACAAGGTTCTTGGCACCCAGCCAGCGCCTCGGCCCTCGTTGCGGAGAGCCGTCCACAGCTCCTGACCTGTGTGTGACGGTCTCCAAGACCGATTGATTTCAACAGGCCGGGTTTTTCTCTGGGCACGTATGCACCAGAGGACCTAGGGGAAAGAACCCTGCACTATCCCTGCGGTTTTGAAGAGCTCGCCGAGCCTGAGAGCCACCGTCACCCCCAGAGACATCCACCCAGCTCACCCAGTGAGCTGTCACAGAGATATAGCGCCTTGGCCGTGCTTACTAGTCCATGTGTGGGTGGTCAATAGACTATTCCGGACACAGATGCAGACAACGCGCTTGAACTTTTAGATGACACGTGGCTGGCCAGGGCAGGGACGGCTTTTCTGGCAAAGAAATGCCTGCTCGGCATCTGGTAATGGGGGAAGGCAAGGGCCATGACATGGCGGAACCCATCTGTGCCCACCAGAGGAAAGGCAAACATTTCCAAGGCCAAAAGCCTGGCAATGCCGACATTCAGGCTTTTGGCTTTGAGATGGTTTGGGTTAAAGTGTTTCCCTTTTGCTCCCAAACCTGGAAGACAGAAGGCTGGCTTGCTAGACTGGCCGCTGTACGGCGTGGGAAAGGTCATTAAACTGGCGGAAGGAGAAGGGGTAGGATGGGTCTCTGGTGGTCTTGGTAACTCGGACGATGGTGGGGGCTGAAGCGGAGGCTGATCCCTGATCATGACTCTTTGAGACTGGGGCTGCTGAGGAACGCTTGGGGGTGGGGGAGGAGGAGGAGGCGGAGACAGAGGGTGTGACAGTGGTTGGAGGCCCGGCTCGGTCTGGCCCTTTTTTGGCCAAGTGTTGCCCTCCATTTCAACTCATGCATTCGCTGCATGTGACCCAGACATGTTGGTGGTGTTAACCACCTAAGGTTCTTGCCTCTACTTATGCGTTTACGGCAAAGGCGGCATATGACACCTGGGTGAATCAAGAGCTTGCTCAAAGAAGGCCCAGGCTTGAGAGGTCCGGGACTTTTTGACGGCGATAAGCGAGGTGCGGGGTTTGCGCTGACCGGGGCGGGCCGAATCATATCAGCGGACTTCTGCGCCCGCCCTCCCTTTTTTTAGGGGGAACCCGACTGACATTACCCCCATCGTCCCTCCCGTCCTTGAAAAGGTCGCAAGAAAATTTTCTGCTAAAAAGACACGTTGGTCCGAAATTCGCATCATCCACAACACAGGTGCTTCGTGTCTGAATTCGGCATACAGGGGCGGGGGCCCAAAAGCAAGGGGACTGCAAAGCGTTGCCGACCCCCCGGGTTTTTTCCCGATTGCGGCTTTCCTTCTCCTCCTTAGGATCAGTAAGGGGCGTCAAAAGCAGAGAAAATCCCCCTTTTGGCCTCTTGATCTTTAAAATGCCTTCTGCCCCAAACCCGCATTTTGTCATCAAAGAGTTTTCAGAAATGGATTTCCACGGGGTAGGTACACAGTTAAAATTTGGGGCGCTTCATTGGCGGATGCGGTGATCTGAAAAACAACTTTGTGGCCGTGACGGGGAGACAGGAGTAAGACTGTGGATGCAGGTTGCTTTAAACAATGAAGGACAATTGGACACTGTTCTTTACTGAGATTCACAGGGCCCTGACCCACGATGACAGGCCTGAGGTCCTGCAACTGAAAACCCGCGGGAGCGGTTGTCGCCACACTGGAAGGAGCACCTTCTTGTCCCTCTCCCCTCCATGTCCTCCCCCCCTCTTTGCTCCTACCACCTGAATTTTTGCTCCATGTTCAGAAATAAAAAAATTGAGCAGGTATGGAAAGTTTTGAAAGTTTATTAAAAGCGGGAAATCACAGCTATTCTCAATGCCTCAAAAACAAAAAAAAAATTTCTGATTCAAATATAACTCAAAGTAGATCTATCAAAAAAAAAGGTGCGCCAAAGTGAAAAAACCGTATCTGAAATGTATTCGATAATAAAAGGATTTTTCCCCCCTATCAATTTACCCGTGGTGATACAAAATTGCTGTATTCAAATTTAACTGCAAAGTGATTACAACAAACTGGCCTCGCCAAAAAGAAAAACCCCGTATTGTAATTATTCGGATAATAAAAGGTATTTTTGGCACCTACAATTTACCGTGGTAAATCAAAAAATTGCTGGGGTACAAAAATTAACTCAAGGTGGCTCTATCAACAATTTGGAGAGCAAAAGTGCAAAAAACATGTATCGTAATGTATTCGGGAATAAAAGGTATTTTTTGGCACCTATATTCACCTTGGTGACTACAAAAATTTCAGTATTCACATTTAAGTGCAAGGGGGCCTCAATGAACAAAGCTGTAGTCCCAAAGTCAAAAAACACGTATCTGTAATGTATTCGGTAATAAAGGTATTTTTGGGACCTATAATTCACCGTGGTAATACAACAATTGCTGGGTTCAAATTTAACTCAAGGGGTTATCAACAAATTGGACTGGCAAAAGTGCAAAAAAAAGTATCTGTAAAGTTTCGGGTAATAAAAGATTTTTGGGACCTATCAATTCCCTTGGTACTACAAAATTTCACTATTCACATTTAATGCAAGGGCCAATGAACAAAGCTGTTGTCCAAAATCAAAAAAAACTATCTAAATGTATTCGGATTATACAAGGGATTTTTGCCACCTTTCAATCACCTGGGTGACTACAAAATTGCTGTATTGACATTTTAGTGCAAGGTGCCCCAATGAACAAAGCTGTAGTGCCCAAAGGGGGAAAAAAACGTACTGTAAAGATTCGGATAATAAAAAGGTATTTTTTGGCACCTACAATTCACCTTGGTAACTACACAATTGCTGGATTCAAATTTAACTGCAAGGTGGCTCTATCAACAAATCTGGACTGGGCAAAAGTGCAAAAAACACGTATCTCTAATGTATTCGGATAAAAAAAAGGTATTTTTTGGCACCTATCAATTCACCTGTGGTGACTAAAAAATTGCTGTATTCACATTTAAGTGCAAGGTGCCTCAATGAACAAAGCTGTAGTCCCCCAAAGTCAAAAAAAAACTATCTGTAATGTATTCGGATAAAAAAAGGTATTTTTGGCACCTATCAAATCACCTGTGTTAACTACACAATTGCTGGATTCAAATTTAACTACAAGGTTGCTCTATCAAAAAATCTGGACTGGACAAAAGTGCAAAAACAACGTATCTGAAAATGTATTCGGATAATAAAAGGTATTTTTGGCACCTTTCAATTCACCTGTGGTGACTAAAAAATTGCTGTATTCACATTAAGTGAAAGGGTGCCTCAATGAACAAAGCTGTAGTGCGCCAAAGTCAAAACACACGTATCTGAAATGTATTCGGATAATACAAGGTATTTTTGCCACCTATCAACCTGTGCTGACTACAAAATTGCTGGATTCTAATTTAACTACAAGGTGGATATATCAACAAAGGTGGAATGGGCAAAATTGAAAATGAACACCTATCTGAAATGTATACTGATAATTAAAGTGGAGTTTTGCACCTAACAAAGAGACCTGCAGTTACTAGAAAAGATTTTTATCCTAATATAAGTTCAGGCTGCCCAATATCCAGGAAATATTTCAGTAGAAAACTGTTAATAATAAAGCTATTGCAATGTCTACACTAAGTCCCTTTGGGGAACTTTCTCCAGTATTCTTTATAGAGCTTGTCTGTGTTCGCCCGCGGGGGCCCCCCCCGCCGCTCCCCCCCGAGACTTTACAGCGGTAGATGCTCCGTTAAAATTCTCTACCTAACTACATAAAATCTTCCAAGCTCTAATCTAACTAAGTTGTAAATATCACAGCTAACAGTAGAGCTTTCTATGTGAAGAAATAGATTAATTTTGCTGAGCTGTTTGGACACAAGCAGAGCGCACGTCCTACTGCTCTGAGAACGCTGAGAGCACTGAGGCTGAACAGGGAAAGGGGTGTTTCTATGTAAAACGAGGTCATGTGATTTTTTCCCGCCAATTTACAACCATACACATCCCAGTCTGACGTCGCACACACATCTCAACCCTGCTCTATTCTGTAAGTGGCCGCCAAAATGACAGGAAGCGCCGAAAATGGCGAACTTAATAGATATGCACAGATTTTAACCTAAATTATCGCATGATCTGGAAAATTTCGATCAACATAAAAACTGTGCCGATTTCAACTTTGTTGATAATAATCGCTCAACACTACAAATAACCACAGACTTGTTTGCTACATGCGTATGATGTTCTTGCACCTGACTATTCCCCCATTAACCTCGAAGTTTAGGATGCATATTTCCAACTGTTTAATGTTTCAGTACTTTTTGCAAAACTTGCTCCTAACAAGGAGCTTTATGAAAAAAATCCCAACATGTTTTTTATCCCTGAATCACCCAATAAATTTAGGGGATCAGTTTGAATTGTTGTTTAAACAGTCCTCCTCATCATGCTGTTCACATTTTGACATAATGAGAAATATTTTACATTTTCCTGGCTTTTTAGTGCTATTAATGCTAGAAGTCTATAAAAATGGCAAAAAAGTAGAGAACAATGGGTCAGATTTATTAATTCTTTTCATTTTAACTGTACATCTTTTATAAATTGGCTTCCTTTATGTCATCAACTGTGCAAAAATGTTGGTGCTTTTTTTTTGGTGTAAACGCAAATTCACACCTTTCTCACAAAGCCTCATCCCTTTTACAGAGGCCAAACTCTTTGACAGACAAGGCACATAACTGTCTAGCAACTGTCTAAAACACACAACAAATGTGATGTATGTCATTATTTTTGGTGCACATTGCGTTAAAATTCTATCATAGCTGCCTTAATAACTGTGCCCCAATGTGTTTACAAAAAATTTCACAAATCTAAAAAAACAAAAAGGGCAAAAATCAAAATGTTGTCTACATATACTTATTCAATAATTTGCTACAGAATTTAAAATAACGTTTTCCCACAGCTTTTGATGGAAATAAAATTGCAAAACGCTTATGTAAAACATCACTTTAAATTTCTTGAAATGTTGTGTTTCATTCATTGCTTACCCTATTTATAATACAGTAACCTAAAAAATTAGAACACCACATGGAACGTTTTGTAGACATTTTAATGTTTGATCTTCAGTCAAACAGTAAATAGAGATTAAAGTTATGTAACTGAAAAGAACATTTAACATAAATAATTCAGTGGTTGTGCTATACAAATAGGAAACATTATAGTTTTTAAGATGTTATCTGTTCTTTAGCTTATGGCATATTTGGAAAACTATTATTATTTTATTTGATGTGCTAGTATAGCAGCATCCACCCACACACTAGGTGGATACTTTTATGATTCAAGTATGTTCCTGCTAATAAAAAGCATCATTTTGGTAAAGAATGTCAGAAAAATTGGATTGGCACCAGGGAAAAAATTAAAAGCAACAATTTTTATTCCAAGAAATCCATTACATCTGTGACTAAGGACTGAATCTAGTCTAAAGAGCGTCATATTTCTTTTTCATTGTTAAACTGAATATGCTATGTTAATGGGTTTCTTGGAATAATTATTGCCCTTGTTTTACTCCTCATTGTTGTTCTATACAATTTGAAATTATTAGAGGATCATTGGATGTGAGCACAGGAACCGGATAAGATAGTCCTTTTTTATATTATGATATTGTACACGCCCGCTGATGAAGCAGAGGTGAAACGCGCGTCGGGGTGCAGGCACAAGCTGTTACAACAGACTCTATCATGGGTAAATAACTGTCTTATGATCATGTATTTTTGATACTAACTTTATTGCACAGATTGATTAGATTTGTTCTATTTATTGATGAAATATGCATTTATTTATTTATATATGATGTTGTAAGAACTTTTAAGTCTAATGTGCTTGTATCCGTGCTATTAGGCTATTTGTTAGCCTTAGCAGGAAGTGTGATCCTGAAGCTGCCTGTGGCTTTGTAAAACAGCATGGAGGGACAAATCCTTTAAACTTTAAAAACAACAGTGAGGGAATTTTTATTTTACTATTTTCAGTCCTCCCTGAAAGACTAATAAAAGTTAACTAATAAGTTGTATGAACCCCAAAATGTCCGTGGACAGATTTACAGCAATGATTGGGATATCAGCTCTGCTATTCCTAGCTGAGCTTGTTAGAGGAACATTAATGATAAAAAGCTCTGTCCTGCTAATAACAAACAACAGGGAGTGATATCACCATCTCAGCCACTGCTGTCAGAGCCTGCTAGAGGCCAGAGAGTTGGTCAGTAAACTAAACAGAAGCAAAATCAGAATAGTAGTGTATTTTGTATTGATCCTAATTTACATTTGCCTACATGTTTAAAGCTAATCAATGAAATGGGAATACCCCTTTAAACCACATGGTTTCCGCCCCAAAACACATCCTAATTACAGAGTCCCTACTAATGCCTTATTACAATATACGCAACATGCCATGTTTCAGTATAATTGCAATACATCATCAGGGGGCTAATTACACAAAGGGATTTTCATCAAAAAGAGTGGCTAAAGTCAATAATAAAGCATTCATGTTGATTTATATATGTAATTATTATTATTTCTTTAAGATATATATTTTTTATTCTGAATAAAGTTTTATTAATTTTATAATTATGGGTATTAAGTCTTGTTTTTTCTTTTTTTTTTTGTTTTGTGATTAATCTTGAGTGACATTACCCTTTACTTTGGGAGGTATTGGATGTTCTTGGAACCTATCCCAATGTACTTCTTAGGAGTCTCTTTGGTGTTATATTATGATTAGAGATGGACGATTTGATTCTAACAAAGTGGAATTCGTTTAGAATTTCAGGAAAACTTCGGTTTGGAACGAAGTCGAAGTTTGGGGTATTTCGCGTGAACGAAGTGTGCTTTTGTTTGATAAACTGGCTGCGAGCACATGGCGTTACATGGGGCAAAGAATTTTGGGAGGAAGAAGGGCATAGCCTACATGACATGTGCAGAGATGAAGCCAATCAGAGACCGGCGGGATTCTGTGACGTCACCGCACTAAAGTCCGAGCGCGACGCTGGGAGCTCATACCGCTCTCACTGTACTGATTACGGAAGGTGCTGCCATGGCTGCTAATGATATCTCTTACTAAAGAACTCATTTTTATACAGCGATTTTTGGGGGGTGTCTCATCTTGTCTCAGAGACTGCTTCTCTTAATGTTCTAATTCTGATTTTGTGGGGTATTGGAACTGAAGTCCAGTGTGCGTCCAATGCAGCTGCATATACATTTTAATGCTATCTGCTCACAGCACATTGAATATCCAAGGGTTATCTAAGCCTGTTCCTGTTGTATTCATTTAAAGAAACAACGTTTTTACAATCCAAATACCACTTCATTTTTGGTTGCTCAATTCTTTTGACCAATTTAAAACCAGGTGTTAATTAAGCTTTGTTCTGCTGTTGTGGTGACTAAAAGAAACCGTATTTTTCATCACCAAAAAAGCAATTTTGCCTGTAGCATAATTCATATCCGAAGGTTAATTAAGCCTGTTTGTGCTTTTACATTCAGTAAAATACACAGTGTTTTTAAACAGCACATACAAGTAAATTTTTCCTGGCCATTTGTGGAGCGCAATTTATATCCAAGGGTTACCCAAGCTTGTTACTGGGTTCACTTGGAGTCAAATACAGGGTGTGTATTTATCATATACAGATAGCTTCATCAAACAGTGTCTGTCTATTTTAGAACAAACAGTATGTCAGACAGAGAGGTGGCAGGTAGAGATGGGCGAATTTCCCGAAATTCGTTTCGTTCACTTCGCCAAATTTCTCGGCAAAAAATAACTTCGTTCCGAATTACTTTGGGATGAATCACGTTAAAAAACAGCTATTTCCAGGCTGCACAGAGTCTGCAGGGTGCTGTAGAACGTTGTGCCATGCTTAAATATGCAGAGGGAGCATGGATTGGTATTCATACAATGTTGTGTTTTAGGATGACACGCAGATGACTGCCGCCGCTCTTAGAATCGCTTCACTCTAAAATTCCCTGGGCACTTAAGAGGGCAAAACTGACCAAAAAACTCAAGCGGGAGTGTAGCCTGATAAAGTCATGCGAGCGACAACTGGAAAAAAACAAGCTGAGGGCTCAGGTGGCAACATCAGTGACAGAGTGTGGAGGTGACGGCAGCAGCCACAGCAGCATGAGGTCAGAGAGTGGCACAATGACATTCTGGAGGTGGCAAAAAAAGGAATAGACCACAGAGTGGCACAATGACACAGTTTCTAGGTCCCGGCAGCAGCCACAGCAGCAGCATGAGGTCAGACAGTGGCACAATGACACAGCGTGTAGGTCACGGCAGCAGCCACAGCAGCAGCATGAGGTCAGACAGTAGCACAATGACACAGTGTGTAGGTCACGGCAGCAGCCACAGCAGCAGCATGAGGTCAGACAGTGGCACAATGACACAGTGTGTAGGTCACGGCAGCAGCCACAGCAGCAGCATGAGGTCAGACAGTGGCACAATGACATTCTGCTGAGGATGGCAAACAACAGGAGTAGGCCACAGAGTGGGACAATGACACAGTGTGTAGGTCATGGCAGCAGCCAGAGCAGCAGCATGAGGTCAGACAGTGGCACAATGACAGAGTGTGTAGGTCACGGTAGCAGCCACAGCAGCAG
Organism: Phyllomedusa bahiana; assembly: GCA_025379985.1. Lineage (NCBI taxonomy): Eukaryota > Metazoa > Chordata > Amphibia > Anura > Hylidae > Phyllomedusa > Phyllomedusa bahiana. Next base: position 46,606 of record JAODAL010026734.1, on the reverse strand, counting down.
CATGAGGTCAGACAGTGGCACAATGACACAGTGTGTTGGTCACGGCAGCAGCCACAACAGCAGCATGAGGTCAGACAGTGGCACAATGACAGTGTGTAGGTCACGGCAGCAGCCACAGCAGCAGCATGAGGTCAGACAGTGGCACAATGACAGAGTGTGTAGGTCACGGCAGCAGCCACAGCAGCAGCATGAGGTCAGACAGTTGTTTTAGTATGACACGCACATGACTGCCGCCGCTCTTAGAATCGCTTCACTCTAAAATTCCCTGGGCACTTAAGAGGGCAAAACTGACCAAAAAACTGAAGGGGGAATGTAGCCTGATAAAGTGAGCGCTGAAGAACCCCCCGGTCAGACCTGTCAGAGGAGGGACGATGCCGCACAGCGGCCAACTGACTACGGAGGATTTCCCTATAGTATTTGAGTTTGTCCTCCCTCTCAATAGCTGGGAAAAAGGCTCCCATTTTGGACCGGTAGCGAGGGTCCAATAGGGTGGAGAGGCAGAAGTCTTCCCTCTGCCGAATGCTGACTTTCGGCTGTCACTAGCCAGGCAAATCAGCAATGCTGGGGGCCCATCTGCACAAGTGATCGAGGGGTCCCTGCCTCCATCTCCACTGTATACTGCCACGGTGCTTGCGAGTCATTGCCTCGTTTTTCCTCATCTCCATCTAGCTCCTCCAGCTGCTCCTGCTCCTCCTCTCTTGTCACCTGGGAGAAAATCCATCATTTCCCAGACAATGCTTTTTGCTCCAATGTCCCCCTCCCCCTCCTCCATTTCAGTCCCCACCCGGACTCATGTGGCCGCGAGATGTAGTCGCCACGTCTCCAGTCCCCTGCCCAGACAGATTATTCAGCATCTGTTCCAGGACATGAAGCAGTGGAATGACGTTATTCATCCCGTAGCCCTGGCGACTGATAAATAACGTCGCCTCCTCGAATGGCCTCAACAAACGGCGGGTGTCACGCATGAGCTGCCAGGGGCTGACATCAAAGTTACAACGGGGAGTACTTTGTCTGCCGGGATCATCAAAATATCGTTAAGGGCCTTTCCCTCTGTTCATACAGTCGGTCCAACATGTGCAGGCGGAATTCCAAGGGGGGAAAACATCGCATATCAGAGTGTTTGGGGGGGAGGCGTTCTGCCGCTGCAAACTGGGAGGGGGTGTTCCTGGCTTTGTAGGGAATGGATAAGTTGCATGCACAGTTTCCCTGGCCATTTCAGATGTTCTGAAGATCGGTGGAAGACTTCAGGAACCCTTTTCACAACCAGATTAAAACACGTGCGCCATGCAGGGCGCATGGACCATCCCTCCTCGGTGCAGCGCAGACACCATTTTCCCTTTTCCCATTGTCCGTCCCCCATGGTTCCGATCTGCAGTTGGCGCGGAGAAAGCCACACATCAATTTCTTGCTGCATGACGGGGAGCAGTTCCTCCCCTATGTGATTGTATCCCGAGGCAAGCCAGGTGTAGAACTGCGTGACACCGCTGTGCCTACACATGTGGTATGATGGGCAGTACTTGTGGGGTTGAGATGGTGGTGGAGGAGGAGGAGGCGGACATTGGCGCAGGAGCCGAAAGTTTGACAACGTGGAGGAGAAAGCGGCGTCTCTGTCCAAGTTGTTGGTGTACCTGGGCCGGAACCACATTCACCAGTGGGCCGTAAAGGACATGTATTGGCCCTGACCGTATTTTACAGCTCCAGACGTCCGCGCTGCCGTGCCCCTTGAAAACAAACCGATAAGCTAAAGGGGACTGGCCCACCTTCTGTTCTACATATTTATGAAGTGCTGGTACTGCTTTTTTGGAAAAGAAATTACGGCTTGGAACTCTCCATCTCGGTTTGGCACAAGCCATTAGTTCTCTGAACGGTGCAGAGTCCACCAGTTGGACAGGGAGGGACTGCAGTCCCAACAACTTGGACAGGAGCACGGTCAGCTGTTTGCACCTTAGGATGGTTTGGACGCATACTGTTGTCTCTTTGCAATCGCCTCACTGAACGACTGCTGGCGCCATGAGTAGCGAGGAGCAGGAGCAACGGGAAACCGGGAGATGATGTCAAAGAGAAACGCTCCCTTCTGCAGAGGGGGGAGCCTTGGCTGGCTGCACTGGCATGCGTGCCACTGGGTGCTGCTGCTGCTGTTGCTGCGGCGGCAGGATGGACCATCACATCTGAGCCACGTTTCTCCCAGGCCACCGGATGGTGACGCTGCAGGTGTTGACGCAGGGCTGTGGTGCCAACGTTAGCTCCCTGGCCATGCTTCACTTTCTGCTTACAGTTTCTACATATACCCATATTCGGCCTCCTCCGGTGTCTTAGCAAGAACTCCCCACACCGCCGAGTATCAGATTTTACCGCCAACGCTCCGCACTGAGTGACTACTGCCGTCGCTGCCTCGCTGAGCCCCTGTGCCGCTACTTTCTTGGACCTGCGAAGCGGGTTTTTTACCCCGTGGCCGCTTGGCTCCCGACCTCAAAACTGCTGTACCCTGCTGACTCACGCCACACAACCCACTTGCTGCTGCGCCGCTGCCTGACGCGCAAGCTGACGCCGTCTTCTCTGACGGATGAAGCCCTTGCCTCACCCGGCTCCCAAGTGCGGTCGGCTACTTTCATCATCTATTTGTGTTTCATCGTCATGCTGTCCTCATCACCGGTCTTGGTAGAAGAGGCTGACCCCTCAAAAACATGCCCTCCCATGCCACTCTAAAACATCTATACTTTGCAGCCTACTGCAAGAAGCAGGGGATATTGGCCCCCATTTCTTTGCTGCCAAGTAGCTGTGACTGCCCTCCTCAAATTGTTCATCCTCGCTATATAGTGGCGCTGATCCCAGACCACCATAGTAGATCTCTGGCTGAGGTAACCGGATGGGACAGAGGCGGGTTGAGTACAGGTGGGGGCCGCTGACCCGCCCCCGGGCCATGCCAACAAAGGGGGTTGTGTCTGGAGTAAATTGCGCAAAAGAATTGGCGAGCAACCAAACAGAACTTTGGGTGCTTGAAAAATTGCCCTGTTCCTTAGCCCCAAAAGAGTAAATTTTTAACCTTGCTTGTGGAAAAGGGCTACCCCGGAAAAAATGTTATTTTTGTTTTGGTTAAAATGACGTTTTTGGGATACCAATGAAAAACCAACCCTTAATTTAACCTGGAGTAAAATTGGCCCAAAAATTGGCCACCAAAAAAATTATTGTTTGTGCATTTATAATCTGTGTTTTTTACGAAAAAAGGAAAAATTTAATTAAACCTTCGTTGAATTATGCTACAGAATTTTTTTTGGCGGTTTAAAAAAAGGTTTTTGGGTACCAAAAGCGAAAACAACGCTTAATTAACCCCTGGATGTAAATTGCGCCAAAGAATTTAGCCACCACAAACAAGTAGCTTTGTAGTTGTTACAATTGCGGGGTTTTTTACGCCAACAAAAGAGATAAATTTAATTAACCTTTGCTTGTGAATTAAGCTACAGGAAAAATTATATATTTTGGGGGTGAAAATGGGCGGGGTTTTTTGGGATCACCACAGCTGAAAAGCAACGCTTAATTAACCCCTGGATTGTAAATTGCGCCAAACAATTGAGCCACCACAAACCGTAGCTTTGTTGCTGTTAAATGCGTTTTTTTACGCCACACAACAAGAGATAAAATTGTAATTAACCTTCCTTGTGAATTAATGCTAAGGAAAAAATGTATATATTTTGGCGTTGAAAATGACGGTTTCTTGGGATCACCACAGCTGAAAAACAACGCTTAATTAACCCCTGGATGTAATTGCACCAAAGAATTGAGCCACCACAAACAAATAGCTTTGTGTGTTACAATGCGGTGTTTTTACGCCACACAATAAGAGATAAAATTGTAATTAACCTTTGCTTGTGAATTATGCTACAGGAAAAATTTTTATATTTTGGCGTTGAAAATGACGGTTTCTTGGGATCACCACAGCTGAAAAACAACGCTTAATAAACCCCTGGATGTAAATTTCACCAAACAATTTAGCCACCACAAAATGGGAGCTTGTAGCGTGTTACAATGGCGTATTGTTTACGCCACACAACAAGAGATAAAATTGTTTAAATTAACCTTCGCTTGTGAATTATGCTAAAGGAAAAAATTATATATTTTGGGGGTTGAAAATGACGCTTTCTTGGAGTCACTAAAGCTGAATAACAAGCTTAATTAACCCCTGGATGTAAAATTGCGCCAAAGGAATTGAGCAGCCAAAAATTTAAGTGGTATTTGTATTGTAAAAACATGTTTCTTTAAATGAATACAACCCGGAACTGGCTTAGATCCCCCTTGGATATTCAATGTGCTGTGAGCAGATAGGATTTAATGTATATGCAGCTGCAGTGGACGCCACTGGTTTCAAAATCCCAAAACCCAAAAAAATCAGAAATAGAACATTGAGAGAAGCAGTCTCTGAGACAAGCTGAGACACCCACAAAAATCGCTGTATAAAAATCAGTTCTTCAGTATCAATCAGCCGCGCAGCACCTTCCCTGATCAGTACAAGTGAAAAGCGGTATGAGCTCCCAGCGTTGCGCCCCCCGGACTTATAAGTGCGGTGACATCACAGAAACCCGCCCGGTCTCTGATTGGCTTCATCTCTGCAATGTATGCAGGCTATGCCCTTCTTCCTCCCAGAGTGTTTGCCCCTGTAGCGCCATGTGCTCCAGCCATTTTATCAATCAAAAGCAACTTCGTTCACCCGAAGTCTCCCAAACTTCGACTTCGTTCAGAACCGAAGTTTTCCTGAAATTCTAAACAAATTACACTTCATTAGAATCAATTCCCCCATCTCTAATCATGATGGTTTGAGAAGATTTTTTCTTGTATTTTGAGGCACCAAGATAAGAGCCGAATGATTATCTATGTGAGATGATGAACATCTGACTACTTGATTCTTATGAAGTCTTGTTATGCTTCTCACTATATTATTTATGGTGATGTGGATTCCTAATGGCTTTTGGCATGATGTCTTACTATTGTTTTTTATGCTTGTCTGTCCATTAATTTTGACCCTGTGTTCAACTATCTCTTCTGCCTGTCCCTTTTTATCTATTTAAAATCTATTTGTCTGCTATTGTTTGTAATTACCTAATGGAGCTGGGTTTTGAAATGAAACATGTTGTTCAGTATATTTCCAGTAAAGGATCAACTTTTTTAACATTGTAATAGCAGCTGAAGCAGGACTCCTGCTTCTACCCTGCCCAGCTCCAAGTTTTCTTCAATGTATGTTTGATGTAATTCTGGATCTGAACCTATTTCGAGTACTGCCTGAACCCCCTGGAAAGTTGGGCCTGTGGTTACTGAAGAAGCTACAGGTTGTTCTTGATAAAACCAAATAGGGAGTTGTACTTAAAATCACAATGCCACAGGTTAGTGCAATTCCTTCTGAGTGAACAGTGACTTAGCGTTTTTTAAACATACTGCACCAGGAAAGTGCCCTCTGGAGTTTTTTTTCTCTCATTTAATGACCTTTTCAGCACTCTCAAAAAATTTTTGATAAAATGTTTCTTTCATTAGATCTCTATCTATAACTATATGTATTACAGTTATTTTATTAGGTAAAAAGCATGTAATATACGTTATATTGACACAACATTGACATTAATTGCAGCCCCAGAAAAAATTAATTATTGCATTTATTATTTGATGTTTCAACTTAAATTATGTTTTGTATCTAATGTTAGTGGATTTAAATAATGACTATATTTTAGCAATGCATTGTATAATATTCTATATCATTCTCATTTACAGTTGAAACCAGAAGTTAACATACACTGTATAAAATGACACATATGCATGTTTTTCTCACTATCTGACATGAAATTTGAATAAATATTACCCGTTTTAGGTCAATTAGGATTACCAAAATTATTTATATTTACCCAAATGCCAGAATAATATGCGAGAGATAATTTTTTAAGTAATTTTTATTACTTTATAGAAACAATGTAGCAATTGTTCAGCTTACCCTCAATTAACTAGCGACTATTCAAGCGTAGATCAGATGCACAGTCAGCCGCGAGCTCCCACCGGTGTTGTAATCAAGTATTCACAGAAGAAAACCAGCATCCAAAAGCCAATATAAGGTGGAGATAATATCTTCAGCTTTGGTTAAAATTTCATATCTTTAATGGAACACAATTAAAAACTTACAGTGCATAGTCCATAGGTGAACATAGGTATCAACCGCTACAACACGGGCCTGCACACAGCAAATGCCTGATCCAAACAGACCGACGTGTTTCGGTGTAGCTACCTTAATCTTGGTCTACTCAGACATAGTCACAGATAGATTATATAGCGTTCCGAAACCTGCATAAGTAATTGGTCAAATCATTAACTCTATGTGCTCCGGCATCACTATGATATCTAATGATAAAACCAATGTGAATATAAAAACATACAGAATGGTTGTCAGGCTGAGTTAAATGTTTTAGATTATATCCTGGTACAAGTATGTATGTATATATATATTTTTATATATATATATTATATATATATATTATATATATATATATATATATATATATATATATATATATATATATTTGCACTGGAAGGGACATCCGGGCTTGACTTCCACACGGGACCCGGCCGTCCAAAAATCCCAAAGTCTGCGTGACTTAAAGCAGCAAACTTTTATTATATGCACAAAGGTAAGTAAAACAGCTCTACAGCAGCATAACCCCACACCATGTGGAACACACAAATGCGTTTCGGGCAATGGCCCTTGCTCACTGTGATGACGGTAAAGGGTACAGCCCTTCTTTTTAAAAGAAACTTAAACCAATCACATGAATGCCAATTTATCAAATGATGCATGCAAGCAACATATGCTGAGACAGTATAGCATATATCTAAGAATTAACAGGAAAAACACTATTTATGCATACTATTAAAGGGGATGTATCGCTTCCTTAGTTCGGCTGATTCACACTGCTCTCAGCTTCTCAACTCTGTAGATGCAGGGGGGTTTCTTCCCCTGCCAGCTGGGTGACATCATCCCCCCCTTCACTGTGCATGCTGGCTCCCAAGATCCCCCCCCCCCCTCACCTCCCCTCTCTGCCTGAAGCCACCTGTCACTGTGTCTTTACCTAGGCAGTCTTATTTTGTAAGAGCTGTATACATACCACAGGCTGCATTCAATCTAGACTGAGCAACTGAAAACCCTTCTCCCGTCACAGCTGGAGATGTGTTACAGCTTTCTACGAACAGCACAGATCACCCTTCTATGCAGGAGAGTTAGGCACCGGGACAAAACTGTTATGTTTTCTCATTGTAGAATATGTTGCAGTCTGTTTCTGCTGGGTGTGGAGAGAGAAAATGCTACGGCCCCTAACTCTGAGTCAGGCAGGGATCAACACAAATGTTGCTATTTCCTGATTGTGTAAGCCCTTCTCTGTAATTCTGTTTCTTCTGCCTGTATAAAGTGAAAATGTGACGATCCCTTACTCTGAGTGACAGACACAGCTCTGTGAATTGACCAGAATGTAAATGAGCTCTCAGATAGTGAAATGCAAGGAGGAGGGATCCGGAAGGGATTGACCAGCCACTGGATATCCGTTAAGACAAGAGAGAGACACAAGATAAGGAATACTGTGATAACAAGACAGCTTTGCAATTGAACATCCAATTGCAAAGTTGCTTGTTTTCACTGTCCCCTTATTTGAAGACCATTTAATGAAATCGACTGAAACACCCACACATCTTAATAATTGTGAGTGCGAGGGGGACTTCTCAATCGGAGAGATGAGAAAGAGGAAAAGAGAAAAAAAAAACGCTACACTCTATTACGATAAGTACTGCATAATTTTTCAGGTAAAGAGAAGTAAAAACATACCTGTTTTAAAATTGAGACCTCGCTGGTCTTTCTTGGATCTGTCAAGCACCTCAGGAATACACACTTGCCTCCCCGCTTACGTTCTACAGTAACGCTGACCCCAATACCTCATCTATATGGTCGTGCTACGTTTCATAGCATGAGGATGAACTGAAAAGCTTCTGTGCGTATTCCCATTATGTATCTCAAGGAAATGTTTTGTAGACTACTGATAATTGGCCCTAGCTCTCTTGTGTAATGCCGTGTGTGGATTTGCTTCGCCATTATGGCGTACTTTTTAACCTTGTGGTGAGGGCTTGCCAATACATTTTTTGTTGCCAAGAGGTACATGAATTAAGTATATATGGTGTTGTGACTATTAGCAATTAGTGTTGAGCGCGGATTATTATACGACAAAGAGTTTAGATGCGTCGGCACTGGTAATGTACGAGGTCGGATGAGCTGTGGATTTATAGATCACGGTAATTTAGGTTAAAATCTATGCATAATCTATTAATATCGGATCAAGATGGTTTGCTCCCTCTACTGTCAATTTGGGCGGTGACAGCAAATCGCTGTGTACCGAATAAGAGAAGAGGATGTGATAGTGTGTGCGACAGTCATGAACTGGGTGTGTATGGTTTTAGGCGATGGGCTGACGCTAAAAAATCACGTCGCTGCACTCGGTCATTACAAGACGGACTCTCTCGCCCTTCAGTTAATGAATCAGTGTTGTCAGCGTTCTCATAGCAGCTTGTGATCGTGCGCTCGTGCTGTTGGCAGTGCTAACCGCTGGTAAAGTCCACGGGAGGGAGCGGGGGGGGGGGGGGCGGGGCGCGGACACGTGCGAACACAGACAGCTCTATTAGGATAGTACTGGATATTGTACAGCCAAAACTTTTGTTTTAGACATTTGCATGCCTTATTTAGGATTACAGGAAGTCTTCTCGCTAGTAACCGCAGGTCTATTTGTTAGGTGCAACTATACTCACTTGTTATTCCGCTACTATCATTTCAGATAGGTGTTCTTTGTTTCAATTTTTGCCCAGTCAGCTTTTTTGTATATAGCCACCTTGCACTTAAATTTGAATACAGCAATTTTGTTAGTCACCACTAGGTTGATAGGTGCCAAAAATACCTTTTATTATCTGTAACATTTCTGATACGTGCTTTTTTTCACTTTGGTGCGGCAGCTGTGTTGATAGAGCCACCTTGCTGGTTAAATTTTGAATCCAGTAACTTTTGTAGGTTGGACGCACGATAGGGTACTGATAGAGGTGCCAAAAATACCTTTTAATCTTCCTCAGTAAGGGCCTAATGCTCCGTACACATTTCAGACAGGTGTTTTTTTCACTTTTGGTCAGTTCTAGCTTTGTTGATAGATCTATCTTTGCAGTTAAATTTGTAATCAGGAAACTTTGTATGTTACCAAGGTTGTTAGGTGGTACCTGAAGAGAAGTAAAGCACGTCGTATCTAGTATGCAAGAAATGTATTACAGATACGTATTTTTGTTTCGCTCTGTGGCGCAGGCGCAAGCGCTGTGTTGAGAGAGAGCCAAACTTGCAGATGTTGTAAATTTGAATCCAGGCAACTTTGAGAGTCCACAGGTGTTGATAGGTGCCAAAAGAATATGCTATCCTCGCTGCCTTTTTAATATCCGTGTCTATATTCATTTCAGTACAGGAGTTTTTTTATTCTTCACTTTTGGTCAGTAAGCTGTGTTGATATGTCTACTTTGCAGTTATAATTTGAATCCATGCAACTTTGTAGTCACCCACAGGTCGATAGGGCCAAAAATAATATCTTTTATTTCAGTATACATTTCAGATACGTGTTTTTTCATTTGGCGCAGGCAGCTGTGTGATAGAGCCACCTTGCAGTTAAAATTTGAATCCAGCAAACTTTGTAGTCACCCACAGGTTGTATTGATAGGTGCCAAAAAAGACCTTTAAAATCCGTTTATACATTTCAGACAGGTGTTTTTTTCACTTTTGGTCAGTCAAGCTTTGTTGATAGAATCTACTTTGCAGTTAAATTTGAATCCAGGCAATTTGTAGTCCTTCCTGTTTATGGATCAGTGTCTGTTCAGGTCTCATCGCAGTAGGAGTGTGCTCTGGGCTCTGTCCCAAACAGCCTCAGCAAACAGGCTCAGCGAAATTATTTTTTTTTTTCACAGAGGGACAGCTCTACTTTTAGCTGTGATCCTAGAAGTTAGTTTAGATCAGAGATTTGCAGAATTTTAGTAGTTAGGCAGAGAATTATAAAGGAGATCTACAGCTGTAGTAGTTCACAGAGCTGGAGCGGGGGGGGTGCCGCGGGCGAACACAGACCAAGCTCTATAAAGGATACTGGATTATTGTACAGCCCAAAACTTTGTTTAGGACATTGCATTGCCTTCATATTTAGGATAAATTATTTTTTCTAGTAACCGCAGGTCTTATTTGTTTAGGTGCAAAAACTCCACTTTTATTCTCAGTATACATTTGTCGTTAGGTGTGTTCTTTGTTTGTCGCTCGAGTTTTTGCCCAGTCCAGTTTTTTGATATAGGGCACTGCACTTAATTTGAATACAGCAATTTTGTAGTCCCCCAGGTTGATAGGTGCCAAAGACAATACGCTTTTTTAATGTAAACTATTTCGGAGGATGCTATCCCTGTGAGTTTTGTTTCAGCTTTGGTGCAAGGCAAGCGGGTGTTGAGTGAGCCACCTGGTGTTAAAAATTTGAAGTCCAGTAACTTTTAGTCACCAAGGTGCTGTACTGATAGGTGCCACAAAATACCTGTTTAATATCCGTATACATTTCAGCAGGTGTTTTTTTCACTTTTGGTCAGGTCAAGCTTTGTTGGAGTAGACTACTTTGCAGGTTAAATTTTGGATCAGCAAACTTTGTTGTCCTTCTGTTTATGATCAGTGGTCTGTTCAGGCCGTATCTATCGCAGTAGGATCGCGCCCTCGCCTCTTCCAAACAGGCTCAGGCAAAAGATCAGCAGAAATTGTATTTTTTTTTTTTCACTAGAGACATGCTCTACTTTTAGCTGTGATCCTTAGAAGTTAGTTAGGTCAGAGATTGCAGATTTTAGGTAGTTAGGCAGAGAATTATAAAGGATGTCGTCTCTACCGCTGTAAAGTTCACGGGAGGAGCGGCGGCGGGGGGGGGCGGGGGGCGAAACACAGTAAGACTCTATAAAGAGATACTGGATTATTGTACAGCCAAAACTTTGTTTAGACCATTGAACAGCCTCTTATATTAGGATAGTTCTTTTCTAGTAACCGCAGGTCTATTTGTTAGGTGCAAAACTTCACTTTTATTCTCTGTATACATTTCAGATGGTGTTTCTTTTTGTCAATTAGTGCGCCAATCCAGCATTTGTTTTGATAGAGCCACCTTGCATTAATTTGAATACAGCAATTTTTGTAGTCACCACAGGTTGATAGGTTGCCAAAATAGCCTTGGATTCTCAGTAATCTACAATTGTGCGATGCTACGTGTTTTTTTCACTTTGGTGGGCAGCTGTGTTGATAGAGACACCTGCTGTTATATTTGAATCAGCAGCTGTTTTAGAGTAGTACCACAGGTGTACTGCACTAGGTGCAAAAGATGCCTTTTAATATCGGTTAATTTTTTACCACCCCATTTCAGACAGGTGTTATTTTCACTTTTGGTCAGTGAAGATTTGTTGTTAGATCTTACTTTGCAGTTAAATTTTGATGCAAGGCAACTTTGTAGTGGACCACAGGTTGATAGGTGACCAAAAAATACCTTTTATTTTATCAATATGTATTTCAGTACGTATTTATATCACTGTTGGCACGTTGGACGTGGCTGTGTTGTTAGAGTCCACGCCTTGCACAGTTTAAAAATTTGAATCCAGAACTTTGAAGTCACCACAGGTGTACGATAGGTGCCAAAAAATACCGTTTTAATATCCGTGATACATTTCGACAGGTGTTCGTTTTTCTGACTGTTTTGGTACATGTGTCAATAGGCGCTTTGTGTTTGACGCTACGATTTGAACTAGACTTTTGCAGTTTAACATGTTCTGAAAAATCCAGCAAGGTTATGTAGTTACATACGGTTCGTATGGTGCTATAAAATACCGTTTAGTGTATCTCAACTGCTTACATTTCAGATCCGTATTTTTTTCACTTTGGCGAGAAGGGCAGCTGGTGATAGAGCACAAACTTCAGTTAAATTTGAATCCAGCTACTTTGAAGTCACCTAAAGTTTGTACTGATAGAGTGCCAAAATATACCTTTTATTATCCTGTATTTACATTTCTAGACAGGTGAGTGTTTTTTTCAGACTGTTGGTCGAGTACACGCTGTGTTGATATGGTCTACTTTGCGAGGTGTGTAATTTGAACTCAGCAAGCAACTTAGTAGTCATCGCGTTGACAGTCGATTAGGTGCCAAAATAATTACCACTTTTATTGATTCAGTATTAGACAATTTAAGATACGTTGTTTTGTTTAATCACGTTTTGGCGCAGGCCAAGCTGTGTTGATGGAGCCACCTTGCCAGTTGTAAAGTTGGATAGATCCAGCACCTTTGTAGTCACCAGACAGGATGCGTCTGATAGGGTGCCAAAAATACCTTTTAATATCTGTATACATTTCAGGACATCGGTGGTTTTTTTCACTTTGTGTCCGTCAAGCTTTGGTTGATAGATCGAGACGGTGCAGTTAAATTTGAATACAGCAGAATATTAGTAGTCACTGCAGCAGGTGAATTACTATGGTGCAAAAAAAATACGCTTGTATATCTCCCGAGTTACATGTCAGGACAGGTGTGTTTTTTCACTTTTGTCGCAGTCAAGGTTTGGTGATAGATCTACTTTGCAGTTAAAGTTGAATCCAGCAAACTTTTGTTGTAGTCACCAAGGGTGGTACTGATAAGCGCCCCAAAAATAGACCCTTTGTAAATATTCGTATACTTTCAGACAGGTGGTTTTATTTCAACTATGGTAAGCAAGCTTTGTTGATAGGATCTACTTTGCAGGTTTAAATTTGAATCCAGCAACTTTGTAGTCACCACAAGGTTGTATAGGTGCCAAAAAATACCCTTTTATTATCAGTATACATTTCAGTACGTGTTTTTTTCACTTTTGGCGCAGGACCAGCTGTGTTGATAGAGCCACTTGCAGTTAAATTTGGATCCTAGCAATTGTGTTTTGATTTGAGGATTTGAGAATAGCTGTGATTTGGCCGTCTTTTAATAAGACGACAGTTCGTCAAACTTTCCATGCTTCTGCAAATTTTTTATATTTCGCTGTGAAACATGAGACGTGTTGAAATTCAGTCCTGATAAGCGAGCAAAGAGGGGGAGGTAGCGAGCATCGGAGGTGCAGAGGTACGAGAAGAAGGTGCTCTTCCAGTGCTGGCGACAAACACGCCATGCCCAGCGGGGTTCATCAGTGCAAGGACCGTCAGGCCGGTATCGCTGGGTCTAGGGCACCTGTGAATCTCAGTAACAAACAGGAGTCGCCAAATCTGTTCTTTCAGTGGGTTAATGCACATGCATCCAGCAGTCAGTCTTACCTCCTCTCCTCCCAGTCACGGCACACCACAATGGTCATCAGGCATCATCAGCAGATACGTCAACAGTGAGAGGCAGCATCCCAAGGTCGCGTTTACCGCTAACCACGTAGATAAACCAGTTTATGAAGACCACTTTGATGACAAAATGGGTGGGTAGAAGAAGGCAAGAGTTAAAAAGATCAAGAGACTGTACAAGAGGATGATTTACTCTTGCTATGGACGCCCGAGTTACTGATGCCATCACGGGAGGAGGAGAAAGAGGATCTGGTCAATCGGCATGATAAAAAGAAATCTCTCTGGGGGGCGGTCTGGCAAACGCTTGCGTCGCCTCTTGGCTTGTAGCCCGCAGCTCCTGGATTGCAAGATGTACAGGTACTCGATCGAAGTCACCTGTGTGTTTGATGTGTGATGATGCTCGCGAATTGCAGATCCATCGTGATCTTTTCAGCAGAATTTGCTTGGACAAGGGTCATCACAGGACGAGGTTGTTAAGAAGACGATGGGGGTGGTAGTGTCAGTACGGGGTCCCGCCTCAACTAAAAAGAGAGAGGGCGGTCGGCAGAATTCACGCTGATATGTATGATTCCGCCAGCCAGGCTCGGACTGGGCGTCGGGGGACGGGGAATCCCCCGGGGGTGGGCCCCCCGAGCCGCTGTGGCCCCGGGAAGGCAGTGGCCACCCGTCGCGTGCCGTGGCCAGGACCAGCGCATAGGTACTGGGAGCACGCGGTGACACCCGCGTCATCCCGAGCGCCCAGAACAGAGGACCAGCCCGGGAGTTGGGGACTAATGTCCTCGACTCACCGGGGGAGCTGCGGCTCGTGGAACAGGTCCGTGGCAGCGTGAGCAACGCCAGCGCCACTAGCGCTGCGCTCCGCTGATCTCCCGGCGGTGAACGCATTAGCCTTCAGCTGCCGGGCGACGGCCCCTACTGGTTGACGTAGGCGCGCGTATCAGGGTGTGGGATCACCCGCGTCTACCGCGCCACCTATGCAGGGCGCCAGTACGGATGGCGGTGGGAAAGCTAGGAGCGGCCGGGGACCTGATGGTGGGAGACGCGAGTGCTCGAGTAAGTGGCCGGTTGGTTTTTTTTTGTTTTGTTTAAACTATCTAAGGGGGCCCTGGCTACTGTATAGAGATGGTGCGCACCTGGCTTACTAATGGGAGGGGCCCTGAGTAGACTCAGGGGGGGGGGGGCGGGGGAGGGGCCCCTGTGCCTACTAAGTGCGGAGGCCCTGGGCGCTACTAAGAGAGGTGGGCCCTGGTGACTTGTGGGAAAGCTGCCGCCTGACTACTACAAGGGAGGCCCCTGGCTACTAAGGGGGGGGGGCGCCGTGGATACTAAGAGGGGTGCCTGGCTACTCAGGGGGGTGGGGGGCCCGGCTACTAAGGGGGGGGCCCCTGACTACTAAGGGGCGGGGGCCTCTGGCGTCACGCCTAAGGTGGGGCGTGCTGTCCCTGACTACCTTAAGGGGCCGGGGCCGGCCCAGGTGTGTCTATGGGCGGGGGCCCTCCTGCTTACTATAGGGGGGGCCCCTGAATTATAAGGGGGGGCCCTGCTACTAAGGGGGGGGGGCGACCTGACTACTAGAGGGGGGGGGCCTGGCTACTATGGGTGAGCCCTGGCCTGCGAGTGGGGGGGCCTAGGCTAACTATGGGGGCCTTGGGTTATAATGGTGGGCTCCTGGCTATGCCATATGGGGTGGCCCTGACTGTACTAGTGAGGGGCGCCCCTGTTGATTACTAAGGGGGGGGGGCTGGCTACTTTGGGGCACTGGCCTCGGGCTAGACTATGGGGGTGCCATACCCGAGAGCTACTTTGGGGTGGCTTGCCTGCGGCTACTAGATGGGGCCCTGATACTAAGGGAGGCCCCTGGATCTCGTACTAAGGGGGCCCCTGACTTGCTAAGGGGGCCTGTGGCTGATCACAGCGGGCACCCCTGGTCTACTAATGGAGGCGCCTTACTGACTAAGGGGGGAGCGCTGACTTACTAAGGGGCCTGACTACTATGGGGCCCCTAGGCTACTATGGGGGGGTGGCCTGGCTCATCAGAATGAGGGCCCTGAGCTACTAGGTGGGGCGGCTGTCTGGTATATGGGTGGGCCTGATTGCTACCCTAAGGGGGGCCGACTGAGACTACTATGGGGCACCTGATCGACTAAAGTGGGCTGCTGAATGTGTCTTTGGGGCACGGCTATAAGGGGCCCTGGCTACTTATGGGGGAGGGGGCGCCTGTGCTATAAGGGGGGCCCTGCTACTTAAGGGGGGTCCCTGACAACTAAAGGGGGGGCCCTGACTACTAGGGGGTTCCTTGATACTAGGGGGCCCCTGAATACTAAGGGGGGCCCTCGACTACTATGGGGGGCCCTGGCTACTATGGGGCTGGCCCTGGCTACTATTGGGGGCTGGCTACTAAGGGGGGGCCCTGGCTATTATGGGGGGCCCCTGACTACTATTGGGGGGCCCTGGCTACGTATGGGGGCTCCGCTTGCTACTATGGGGAGGCCTGGGGCTACTATGGGGGGGCCCGACTACTAAGGAGGGCCCCTGACTACTAAGCGGGGCCACAGGTACTATGGGGGGCCCCTGGCTTACTATGGTGGGCCATGACTACGATGTGGGAGGGCTACCTGCGTCGTGTAGGTGTATGGGGGGCTGCTTTGCACTACATAAAGGGGCCCTCCCTGACTACGATAAAGGGGGCCTGACTACATATGAGGGGGGTGGATCTCGTGGACTAAAATAAAGGGGCCGCTCTGGATAGATGCACTTAGTGAGGAGGGCCGACCTGAAGATCTAAAGGGGGGCCTCTGACTACATAAAGGGGCGCCTGACTACCTAGCACACTAGCTGAAGGCAGGGCTCCTGACTTACCTACACACTTAGCTAAAGTGGGGGACGTCTTACCCTGACAGTCACTGAGACACTAGCTCAAAAGGGGGGTAGGGCCCTGACTACCTTTTTTTTAACCCAACACTAGCTAAAGGGGGGCCCTGACTTCCTACATACTAGCTAAAGGGGGGGTGGCTGTTACTGCCCACTAGCTAGAATCAAGGAATGGGTCCCTCTCTACTGACCTGTTCTTGTTCTAACCTAAATAGGAGACCCTCAACTTAAATGCCTGAGTAATGTGTCCCTAAGAAAGCTGCCCCTTAAACTGCCTGTGTATACTCCTAATAGTAGGCCTTAAACTGACCTGGGGCTCCGTGTATACTATCTAAAAGAGACCCTTACGCCAGTATACTCCTAAAAGAGACCCCTCCGAACTGCCTGTATACTCCTGCATGTATCTCCAGGGGGGTGTGAGTCCTTCCCCAACCTCCTCAACCCCCTAGGATACTAGACCTCTAAATTTATGCTTGTGTTAACACGCTATCCCACCCTGGGAAGTTTGTGAGAGGTGGGGTAAGACGATGGTGGTAAAAGTGCTGGAAAATTGAGGATTCTAAGATATTTGTGTGTAATTTCTGCAGGGTATGAGCTGGGCCGGGAAAGTCTCATGGAGCGCGAGTGTGGAACGGATGGCCAGAAGAACAGAACTAGGGCAATAAGAACCGACTCATGAAGAGCAAGAGAACGACTCCTCAGATAGGACGTCTCTGGGTGAGTCCCTGGATGTATGGGGTTATTGTTACTTCTATTATTGGATCAGTGTTGTATTCACCTTAATGTGATTGTGACCTGAGCTGGTGTCTGACATCTATGCGGTCTCATATGGCGGTTGTTGTAGGTTATATTGGCATTAGTTTAGTGCAGTGTACATGTGTCCTGATCTGACCTGTGAGTAGGAGTTACACTTCTACTTTCTGGCTGGTGTGTATTTTAGAAGGTGGTGAGGTGCGTGAACTTTGGAATCGTGGAGGGAGATATTGTTTGTGGGTGGAGGGGGATATTGTATGTGGGTGGAGGGCGGGATATTGTATGTGGGTGGAGGGGGATATTGTATGTGGGGTGGAGGGGTGATTGTGGTGTTGTGTGAGGTGTGAGGGAGAATTGTATGTCTGCGGTGGAAGGTGGGGATATTGTTATGTGGGTGGAGGGGGATATTGTATGTGGGTGGAGGGGGATATTGTATGTGGGTGGAGGGGGGGATAGTGTATGTGGGGGGAGGGGGGGATAGTGTATGTGGGTGGAGGGGGATAGTGTATGTGGGTGGTGGGGGTATTTGTGTATGTGGGTGGAGGAGGACTAGCTGTATGTGGGTGGAGGGGGTTAGTGTCTGTGGGTGGAGGGGGATAGTGTATGTGGGTGGAGGGGGATAGTGAATTGTTGGGTGGGGGGATAGTCGTATGTTGGTGGAGGGGATGTAGTGGATGTGGGTGGCGGGGGATATGTGTTTGTATGTGGGTGGAGGTGGGTATATGTATGTGTGGTGGAGGGGATACTGTCGGTGGGTGGAGGGGGATTACTGTATGTGGGTGGAGGGGGACTATTGTATTGGGTTGGGGGTGTATATGGATGAGCTAGCTTAGCCCTGTGTTATGTATATGCTAGACAAGACATGATATGTGCGGTGAGGACAGATATACGACTCACTTGCTATTGTATATCACAATACACTTCTGTTTTGCACCTCACTGTATTATGTGGTAAACTAAAATGGGCGCATTTATGTCCGAGAAGCCGTAAATTTTCATGTACAGTAACGGTGGTCCCCCCAAGATCAACTCCCCTTGTGGGCCGCAGGACCCCCAGTCAGGACACTGCGCCAGCCACGGTCAGAGGAAACCCAGCTCCTCGTTTCGCCGGTCAAATTAGGTCATGGACCTCTCAAGCCTGGCCATTCTTTGAGCAAGCCTATGGAATTCACCAGCGGATGTCATATGCCGCCTTTGCCGTAAACGATAAGTAGAGGCAAGAACCTTGGGTGTTTAACCACCCCAAAACATGTTTAGTTCATGCGGGAAAGCATGAGTTAAAAGGGAGGCAAACTTGGCCAAAAAAGGACGGACCGACGCCGGGCCTCCACCCACTGTACACCCTCGGTCACCGCCCCCCTCCTCCGCCCCCACCACCAAGCTTTCCCTCGTTGCCCATGTCTCCAGAGTCAGTCAGGGATCAGCCCCGTTCGCACCCCCCGTCCCCAAACCAGCCCCACAGGAGCCCCATCCTACCCCTTCTCTTCCCCAGTTTGATGCCTGCACCCGTACAAGGGCCCCAGTCTAGTAGCCCCCCTTTGTTTCCAGGTTTGGGGCAGAAGAAAACTTTAACCCAACCACCAAAGCCAAAACCTGAATGTCGGCATTGCCAGGCTTTTGGCCTTGGAAATGTTGCCTTTCCGTCTGGTGGACACAGATGGTTCCGCCGCATGGCCTTGCCTGCCCCCAATACCAGATGCCGAGCAGGCATTTCTTTGCCAGAAAAGCCGTCCCTGCCGTGTCATCTAAAATTTCAAGCGCGTTGTCTGCATCTGTGGCCGGAAAAAGTCCATCTGACCACCGACAACGGGGACTAGTAACCCGGGCCCAAGGCCGCTATATTCTCTGTGACAGCTCCCTGGGTGAGCTGAGGGGATGTCTCTGGGGGTCACGGGGGCTCACCGGCTCGGCGCACGCTCTTCAAAACCCCAGGGACGGTGCAGGGCTCTTTCCCCCAAGGTCCTCGGGTGGCATCACATGCCCAGAGAAACCAGGCCGTGTTGAAATTAATCTGTCTTGGAGCCCGGGTCCACACACAGGTCAGGAGCTGTGGGACGGCTCTCCGCAACAAGACCGAGCGCGGGGTGGGTGACAAAAACCCTTTCACCAGGCAAGGTGGTTTTGCGAAAAAACCGTCAAAATTTCTGCTGGCCGCCTTAAAAGATCGGTAGGCTGGAGCACATCCCTTGCCTGGCACATGTCATGAACCTTGTCGTCCAGAAATTTCTAAAGAGCAAACCCGGGTCTGGACGGGCCTGCTGAGGAAGGCTCAAAGTCTAAGTTCGCATTTCCCGCCGTTCGCACCTGCTTGTCCCGCCTGGCTTGCGTTTGCACGCGTCAGCTCGGCCCTCCCGTCAACCGTCTCATTGTTGACGTGGCAACACGCTGGAATTCCACCCTCCACATGCTCCAGTGATTGTGGCAGCAGCGCAATGCCATTACGCAGTTCGAACTGACACATGGCCTGACAAGCAGCGTTTCGGACCCCGGGGTGTTGAGCCACCGAGAGTGGAGGCCGGTAAAAGAGCTCTGCACCATCCTTGCCAGTTTTGAAGAAGCCACCAAAATGATCAGTGCAGACGTGGTTGTGGTGATCTTAGTTCTGGAACGATCGTTGGACACTCTGAAACAACAGGTCCCACCAGCGACGGAGGAGGAGACGGACACAGATGCGGACACAGAGCCTTTCTTCCGTCGAATCCACAAGGCCCGACAGATTCTCAAGTTTATCGGTCTTCATTAAGCAGTGGTTCGGGGTCCAGGCTAGTGCAAGGCGGCACATCAGCTCTCAGGGTGCATCATCTGAGGCAAGTCAGGGGTGTGTTGAAGCTGTGCCGCAGGAAGCGGAGGAGGAGGAGGAGGAAGTATTCCCTTTACACCGACGTTACCGACGTCCCTCCCTTGGAAAAGAGGTTGGCGCGAGTTTGAGGCGGAGGGGAAGATGAGGAAGATCAGTTTGCTGTCCCCCTCGCCCCAGGGCGGGGAAATCAAGGCTCCATCTCCCCAAAATGGTTTTGGTGCTCCATTTCCTCCAAATGATCTCGCATTAAGGCCATCAAAATGGAAACATTAGGGTGCCCACCCTCCGGGACCCCCGGTACAAAAAAAAAACTCAGCACTTTCCTTCCACCCCCCCAAATAGAAGAAAAAATTCGGAAATGGAGACCTTGCTGATTGTAATGGAGGACATTGTTGTTTTGTTACTTTCCTAAAATGCACGGGGGGAAAACTCACGACGTGACGCAGTGAGTGCCAAGAAAGCCATAGGGGGCGCGGCGGCAGCAGGAAAGGTGGCAGAAGCCTAATGGGTGACCTCGGAAATCTTTTTTTTACCACCTCACCAACGATGCAATGCAGGGCAACATCCAAACCCAGAAACCGTTAAGTCTGGTGCCGACTACTGGTCTAAAAACCCCGTGTTTTTGTATTTTTTCCCGGGACCCAATAGACTTCTGGTATAAAAAATGGATAAGGGCCCGACCGCCGCCACGCCATGAGGTGTTGCCCTGCCCAGCAGCCAGCGTCATATTGAGCGGCCCTTCAGACAGCTGGAGGGTCATTACAGACAAACGCATCCGGTTTCAAGATAATGTGGATCGTTTGACTTTCATCAAGAGAATCAGGCTGGATCTCTGATGATGTTGTGGCCCCAAAATTTGGGGGTCACGATTAGTTGCCGGTTTCTTCACATTCCTCTTCAAACAGAAAAGGTCTCTTTTAAAAACTTATTTTTAAAATGATCATTTTTATTGCTTTTTTTTTTCTTTTTCCATACGTTATTTTGCTGGTTTTGCTTTGTGGAGACTGTAAAAGACAGCAAGGTTTCATGACAACAGTACTCCATTTACCTCACTTTTCACATTGTTTTCGCATTGTCAGTGTTTTGAGGTCATGTTGTGTGGGATAACAGCTATAATTATGGTCCTTTGGAAACAGAAATGTGGTTCTAAAGTTGGACTTTTCTCCATCACAATTGTTAAATAGTGGCTGAGAAGTATATTTATATTTTTTTGGGTCATGTTGCTGTGAGATACAGCTATAATCATGTCCTTTGGAACAGAAATGTGGTTTCTAGTGGCATTTTCTCCATCACAATTTTAATAGTGGCTGAGAAAGTCATTTTTATAAATTTTTTGGGTAATGCAGCTTTGAAATACAGCAATTACTACAGGTCCTATTCTCAAAAATGTTGTTTAACAGACCCATTTGTTCTTCACAATTGTCCAAAGTGGGCTCAGGTCATGCTTTGAATTTTTGGGGCATTTTGCTGTGACAGCAGCTATCTACAGGTCCTATTATAAAAAAAAAAAAATTGTTCTAACAGACATTGTTCTTCCAAATGTCAAAAGTGGCTCAAGGGTGTTGGTGCTGTCAGAAACAGGAATAGTAGGACACTGTTAATGGACACATATTGCAAAAATGATTGTTTTTGCAGATCGTTTAACCATAGCTATCAATCCATGTAATTGAGACACCCATTTAATACAATTAAAAAAGGACAAACAAAGACATGGTGGATTCCATCTATTTTATAAATTTGTTTTCTGAATTTAAACTACTAAAAAAACTTGGCATGTACAAATAGCAGGTAAAAAAAATCCCTCTGAATTGTACAAGGGAGGTACAGGGGAAAACTTGACAGAGAGGTTATTCAGAGGCATGGAGTATGGAGACGGACAGGAACAAAGTTACAGAGAACTTTTCTCCAGCACGTAGAGTAAAATGAGAAAAAGAATGCAAGTAAAAGGCACCTGGGTGGAACAGGAGCGTTAAACCAACCAGTGTTGCCAAGTGAAGATCAATTGTTCCGCACTCATACGAGGGGCAAGCGCTACCCAGGTCTTGACTGTGTACTGAGGAAGGCTGGAGGTCTTACCTCACTCTTCCGCACTTATGCTTCAGCACGATGGTTTTCGTTTGCTGCGTCTTAAGGCATTTTTCCGTGTTAATAGAGGACGGACGGCAGGCCTGGGCTCTCACCGCTCCCACTGTAACTCCGGACCGCTGCTGAATCCTGCGAGTAATAGATGACTGGACGCTAGCCTGGTCTTTCACCGCCCACACTGTAAGTCTGGCAGCTGGACCTCCGTGTTAAAATGATGGTGGTTCGGCAGAACTGGCATCTCACCGTTAGGGGCAATCAGGAGGAGCTTCTAATTTATCATTAATATATCAGATTTGAAAAGGTGATTTCTGTGAGGTTAAGTAGTGTCAAATGGGGGTCAGGATATGGGACACAAAATTGCACAATTTGAGGCTTAAAATTTTCTGCGGCTGGAGTCACTATGGGGTCGCATCATTTGATCTCCAGGGGATGTCTGTCCCTAATTCAATGAAGAAGATTTGGGAAAAAAATTAAACATTGAATTGATTGGCTGAATCAGTCTCAGAGCAGGAGGGCAAATGTCTTCTCAACTAAGAAGTGTTTTGGGGATGATTAGGACATTTGTAATTACTTATGGGGTGTGCGGACGAATTAACACATCTACTCGTGTAAAAAAATACTTAAAAAACTTCAGGGAGGGGTGTATGTTGTATGTTATCACACTTGAAAAAAAAAAGCAAAAATGGTAATAATGTAAAACTTATAATAAAACTTCCCTAAATAAATTCTGGTAAACAAATGACAGTTACCAAAAAAATATACAATAGAGATTCACTGTACAAAATAGCATAGAGCACTTTGTGATTCTGTGGTCAAACAGGTTTAGGGTCATGCCGTGGCCCAGGACAGGTATAGTCTATGTCCAGGTGAAGTAAAATGGTGGTTGAAAGACTCCTTTTTCCGGCACTTTTTAAATGTGGGGCTCATGCAGGTTTGGGGCTCATGCTGTGGCCCAGGACTAGAGATGGGCGAATTTCCCGAAATTCGTTTCGTTCACTTCGGCGAATTTCTCGGCAAAAAATAACTTCGTTCCGAATTACTTCGGCATGAATCACGTTAAAAAACAGTATTTTTCAGGCTGCACAGAGCCTGCAGGGTGCTGGTAGAACGTTGTGCCATGCTTAAATATGCAGAGGGAGTTGGTTTGATCTTCATACAATGTTGTGTTTTAGTATGGAACACGCACATGATGCCGCCACTCTTAGAACGTTTCACTATAAATTTCCCTGGGCACTTAAGGGGCAAAACTGACCAAAACAACTGAAGGGGGAATGTAGCTGATAAAGTCATGCGAGCGACATTGGGAAATAAAAACAAGCTGAGGGCTCAGGTGGCAACATCAGTTGAGTGTGGAGGTGACGGCGGCAGCCACAGCAGCATGAGGTCGAGAGTGGCACAATGACATTCTGGAGGTGGCAAAAAAGGAGGGGAAGGCCACAGAGTGGAACATATGGACACAGTGTCTAGGTCACGGCAGAGCCTAGCAAGCAGCATGAGGTCAGACAGTGGCACACATGTAACAGTGTGTAGGACACGGCAGCAGCCACAGCAGCTAGCATGAGGTCAGAAAGTGGGCTCAAATGACACAGTGTGTAGGTCACAGCATACAGGGCCACAAGCAGCAGCATGAGGTCAACCAGTGGCATAATGACACTGTGTGTAGGCACGGCGCAGCCACAGCGCAGCGCTTGAGGTCAGACAGTGGCACAATGACACAATGTGTAGGTTCACGGCAGGCAGCGCATGAGGTCAGGCAGTGGCACAATGACACAGTGTGTAGGTCAGGCAGCTGCATGAGGTCAGGACAGTGGCACAATGGACATTCTGGAGTGGCAAAAACAGGAGTAGGCCCAAGGAGTGGGACAATGGACAGTGTGGAGGTCACGGCAGCAGCCACAGGACGCAGCATGGGTCAGGACAGGGACAATGCACAGTGATTGTAGGTCACGGCAGCAGCCACAGGAAAACAGCATGAGGGTCAGACAAGTGGCCCAATCACATTATGGAGGTGGCAAAAACAGGAGTAGGCCACAGAGTGGGACAATGATACAGTGTGTAGGTCACGGCAGCAGCAGAATGAGGTCAGACAGTGTCACAATGACACAGTGTGTAGGTCAATGCAGCAGCCACCAGAGCAGCATGAGGTCAGACAGTGGCACAATGACAACAGTGTGTAGGTCACCGGCCAGCAGCGACGTGCAGCAGCATTGAGGTCAGACAGAGGCACAATGACAGAATGTATAGGTCAGGCAGAGCCACAGCAGCAGCATGAGGTTCAGACAGTGGCACAGTGACATTTGGAGGTGGCCCAAAAACAGGAGTAGGCCACAGAGTGGGACAATGACACAGTGTGTAGTCACAGCAGGCAGCCACAGGAAAAGCATGAGGGTCAATCAGTGGCACAATACACAGTGTGTAGGTACGGTCAGCCAGCCACAGCAGCAGCATGAGGTCAGACCAGTTGCACAATGGACACAGTGTGTAGGTCACAGCAGCGGCCACAGGTGCAGCATGAGGTATGACAGTGCACAATGACATTCTGGAGGTGGCAAAAACAGGAGTAGGCCACAGAGTGGGACAATGACCACAGTGTGTAGGTCACCGGCAGCAGCCACAGGAACCAGTATGAGGTCAGACAAGTGGCACAATGAACACATTGTGTAGGTCACGGCAGCAGCCACAGCAGGCAGCATGAGGTCAGGGACAGTGGCAAAATGACACAGTGTGTAGGGTCACGGCAGCAGCATGAGGTCAGGCAGTGGCCACAATGAAATCTGGAGGTAGCAAAAAACAGGAGTAGGCCACAGAGTGGGACAATGACACAGTGTGTAGGTCACGGCAGCAGCCACAGGAGCTGCATGAGGTCAGACAGTGGCACAATCACATTCTGGAGGTGGCAAAAACAGGAGTAGGCCACAGAGTGGGACAATGACACTGTGTGTAGGTAACGGCAGCAGCCACAAGAGCAGCATGAGGTAGACAGTGGCCACAATCACATTCTGGAGGTGGAAAAACAGGAGTAGGCCACAGCGTGGGACAATGACAACAGTGTGTAGGTCACGGCAGCAGCCACAGGAGCGCATGAGGTCAGGACAGTGGCACAATGACACAGGTGTGTTGGTCACGGCAAGCAGGCCGCATGGAGGTCAGACAGTGGCACAATGACACAGGTGTAGGTCACGGCAGCAGCGCATGAGGTCAGGACGTGCCAAAATGACACAGTGTGTAGGTCACTGGCAGCAGGACACCAGCGCGCATTGGGTCAGGACAAGTGGCACAATGACACAGTGTTTAGGTCACGGCAGCAGCCACAGCAGCAGGGCATGAAGTCAGCAGTGGCACAATGAACATTCTGGAGGTGCAAAAAAACGGAGGTAGGCCACAGAGTGGGCTATGACACAGTGTGGAGGTCTCGGCAGCAGCCACAGCAGCAGCATCAGTCAGACAGTGGCACAATGACAGTGGGAGGTGGGTGGCAATACCAGTCCCGGTAAAGATGGTTGTTGGCAGATGGAGAAAACTGTCAGCCGATGTGTGGCATCAGGCGGGGGTGGGGGGTGGCAGGATCAGAAAAGTGGCTGAGGGGGCAGGTAGGTTTGAACCCAGATATTTCTCACAGTTTGGGTGAGGCGTCATGCTGATGTGTCTGACGCCTAAGGCATTGGTGTGTGAAATCCTGGCCGATCCACGCCTGAATTCATCTCGACAAAGGTCAGTCGTTCCACATTTTTTTTCCCCTTTTCCCCTTTCCCTCTCCTTTTTCCCCCAGTGGACTAAGCGCGGTTCTCTTGGTTCTAACGATGGCCCGCCGCACTGAAATCACCCGCTTGATGCCACACTTCTGGCCGGGCAGGAAAGCTTCTCCACTGCAAACTTCGGCAAGTTTCGGGCCACACATCCAGTTTGGTGCCCAGTAGCCAGGGTCTTCTAATGTTGTAGCAGAGTGCTGTCAAGTAGGCCACCACCTGTTGGTTCAGGGTCTGATCCAGGTCCTGCTGCTGCTGCTGTTGGTGACTACCCTCCTCCACTAGGCAGGTGAAGGAAGCTGCTCTCAGTGACTCCAGACTTTAGGTTGCTGCTTGATGGAGCTGCGTACTGCTACATACCCCCCACCTTCCCCCTGCAGTCGCGGCTGTAGTACGTGAGCGCTGAGGAACCCCCCGGTCAGGACCCTGTCAGAGGAGGGACGTTGCCGCACATAGGCAGCGGCCAACTGATTATGGAGGGATTTCCAATAGTATTTGAGAATTTTTTCCTCCCTCTCAATAGCTGGGAAAAAGGCTCCCATTTTGGGACGGTTGTGTGGGTCCATTAGGGTGGAGAGCCAGGAAGTAATCTCTGCCGGATGCTGACTATTGGCTGTCACTAGCCAGGCAAAATAAGGCATGTGCGGGCCATCTGCACAGTGGACTCTGAGGGGCTCCCTGCCTCCATTTCCACTGTATACTGCCACGGTGCTTGGGGGTCATTCTGGCCTCGTCTTCCTCAATCTCCTTCCACCTCCTGCTCCTGCTCTCCTTCTTGTCACCTTGGGTAGAAAATCACTCATTTCACCAGACAATGGTTCTGCTCCAATGTCTCCTCATCCTCCATTCAGTCCCACACTGGACCTCATGTGGCCACGTGATGTGTCGCCCACGTCTCCAAGTCCCCTGCCCCAGACAGATTTTTCCGCCTCTGTTCCAGGGACATGAGCTGGAATGACGTTTTAAACCCGTAGTCCTGGCGACTGAAAATTTAACGCCCCCTCCTCGAAGGGGCCTCAACAAAGGCAGGTGTCACCATGGCTGCCTGGTTGACATCAAATTTAAACACGGGGGGGAAACTTCTGTCCCCTGGATCATAAAAAAAATCGTTAATGGCCTTTTTTTCTGTTCAACAGTTTTTGCCCCCCCCCAAAAAATGTCAGGCGGGAATTTCCCAATGGGGGGAAACCCATCGGCATATCAAGGGGTTTTTTGGGGGGAGGCCGTTCTGCCGCTGAAAAACTCGGGGAGGTGTTCCTGGGCTTTGAAAGAATGGAAAAGGCATGCACATTTCCTGGCCATTTTCAGAATCTGCTGAAGATCGGGGAAAAGACTTCAGGAACCCTTTTAACAACCAGATTAAACCAACTTTGCCCCCCATGCGGGGCCCCAATGGACCACCCCTCCTGGGTCAGCGCGGACCCCAAATGTTCCCCCCTTTGTCCGTCCCCCCATGGCCCGATTTGCAGTTGGGGGAAAAAGGAAAGCCACACATCTTTTTCTTGCTGAAATGCCGCGGAGCATTTTCCTCCCCGGGGTAAATTCGTTCGCCGGGCAACCCAAAGGGTTTTAAACTGCGTGAAAACCGCTGTGTTTTTACACATGGGGTTGAGGGACTTTTCTTGGGGAAAGGTTGAGATGGTGGTGGTGGTGGGAGGACGAAGGGGGCGGAAAATTGGCCAGGAGCCGCATTTTTGGAAAAACGGGAGGAGAAAGCGCCGTCTCCTGTCCCAAGTTTTTGGGGGTTTTCCTTTGGGCCCGGAAGCCCATACCCCCGGGGGGGCCCGTAAAGGACAGGGAAATGGCCCCTTGCCGTATTTTACAGCTCCAACGTCCGCGCTCCCCTTTAAAAATTGGGAAAAAACCCCTCGAAAAAGCTCAAGGATTGGGGCCCACCTTCGGGTTCTCCCATATTTATGAAGTGCGGGTTACTGTTTTTGGAAAAAAAAATTTTACGGCTTGGAATTTCCCCATTTTCGGCTCGACACAAGCCATTAGTGCTCTGAACGGTGCAGAGTCCACCATTTGGAAAGGGAGGGACTGCAGCACCAACAACTTGGACAGGAGTACGGTCAGCTTCTGCACCTTAGGATGGTTGGACGCATACTGTTGTCTCTTTGCAATCGCCTCGCTGAACGACTGCTGGCGCCATGAGTAGCGAGGAGCAGGAGCATCTGGACCGGGAGATGATGTCAAAGAGAAACAGCTCCCTTCTGCAGAGGTGGTGGAGCCTTGACTGGCTGCAATGGCATGTGTGCCACTGACCGCTGCTGCTGCGGCGGCAGGATGGACCACCACATCTGAGCCACGTTTCTCCCAGGCCACCGGATGGTGACGCTGCATGTGTTGACGCAGGGCCGTGGTGCCAACGTTAGCTCCCTGGCCATGCTTCACTTTCTGCTTACAGATTCTACATATACCCATATTCGGCTCCTCTGGTGTCTTAGCAAAGAACTGCCACACCGCCGAGTATCGGATTTTACCGCCAACGCTCCGCACTGAGTGACTACTGCCGCCGCTGCCTCGCTGAGCCCCTGTGCCGCTACTTTCTTGGACCTGCGAAGCAGGTTTTTTACCCCGTGGCCGCTTGGCTCCCGACCTCACACTGCTGCTATCCTGCTGACTCACGGACACACAACCCTCTTGCTGGCTGCGCCGCTGCCTAACGCGCAAGCTGACACCCTCTTCTCCTGACGATGATGAAGCCCTTGCCTCATCCGACTCCCAAGTGCGGTCGGCTACATCATCATCTATTTGTGTTTCATCATCACTGCTGTCCTCATCACCGGTCTTGGTATGCAGAGGCTGACCCCTCACAACATGACCTCCCATGCCACTCTCAACATCTATACTTTGCCGCCTACTGCAAGAAGCAGGGGATATTGGCTCCATTTCTTCGCTGCCAAGTAGCTGCTGACTGCCCTCCTCAAATTGTTCATCCTCGCTATATAGTGGCGCTGAGCCCAGACCACATAGTAGATCTCTGGCTGAGGGAACCGGATGGGACAGAGGCGGGTTGAGTACAGGTGAGGGCCGCTGACCCGCTCCCGGGCCATGCCAACTAAGGGTTGTGTCTGACGTTCCCACCGACTCTTGGCTGGGGTTGTCAGATGTCATCTGGGAGGAAGTGGATGACCTAGTCAACCAATCAAGAATCCTTGGGTTGCTGAACAACACACGGCCGCTAGATGACAGCGGCAGTTCTGGCCTCACTGAGTGACCCCTGCTGCGACGTCCCCTTGCTGTGCTGCGACCTGGGCCTGTTCCAGGAATGTTTGTGCCACTGCCACTCGCAGGTGTAGAGCCTGCCACCTCTCTGTCTTGCATACTGTTTGTTCTAAAATGTACAGACACTGTTTGAAGAAGATATCTGTATATGATAAATATACACCTTGTATTTGACTCCAAATGAACCCAGTAACAAGCTTGGGTAACCCTTGGATATAAATTGCGCTCCAAAAATGGCCAGGAAAAATTGACTTGTATGTGCCGTTTAAAAACTCTGGGCGACGTATGAATTTGAATGCGTATTTTTTTTATACTTGGCGCCGACACTCCAGTTCTAAATAGATATAGAAGAGTGTAGAATACGACAGTATGAAGATTTTTGGCGCATTACGTAGAGCTTAATGCGCCAAACTTTGTATCGGCATAGAGTGTAATGCGCCAAACTTGGCGCATTAAGCTCTTTGTAATGCGCCAAAAATCTGTTGTATTCTACACTCTCAGAATCTCATTGAAACATTAAGAGAGCGACATGTATGAATTCAAATGCGTACTTTTTTTTTACTTGACGCCGACACCAAAGTTCTAAATAGATATAGAAGAGGGTAGAATACGACATTTGGCGCATTAATAGGCTTAGTGCGCCAAGTTGGCGCTTACACTCTATGCCCATACAAAGTTTGGCGCATTAAGCTCTATGTAATGCACCAAAAATCTGTCGTATTCTACACTCTTCTATATCTATTTAGAACTGGAGTGTTGGCGCCAAGTACAAAAAAAAGTACGCATTCGAATTCATACATGTCCCCCTCTGTGTATTTTACTGAATGTAAAGGCTTAATTAACCTTCGGATATGAATTATGCTACCGAATTTCTTCTGTGGCGGTGAAAAAGAAAGTTTCTTTTACTGAGTGCAACTGAAGAAAAATACTTAGTTAACCCTTGGATGTAAATTGCGCCAAAGAGTTGAGCCACCACAAACTATTGGCTTTGTAGCGTGTTACAATGCGGTGTTTTTACGCTACACAACAAGAGATAAAATTGTAATTAACCTTTGCTTGTGACATTAGGCTACAGGAAAAATGTATTATTTTGGCGGTGAAAATGACAGTTTCTTGGAGTCACCACAGCTAAATAACAACGCTTAATTAACTCCTGGATGTAAATTGCGCTAAAGAATTGAGCAGCCAAAAATGAAGTGGTATTTGTATTGTAAAAACGCTGTTTCTTTAAATGAATACAACAGGAACTGGCTTAGATCCCCCTTGGATATTCAATGTGCTGTGAGCAGATAGGATTTAATGTATATGCAGCTGCAGTGGACGCACACTGTATTTCAGATTCAATACCCCAAAAAATCTGAAATAGAACGTTAAAAGAAGCAGTCTCTGAGACAAGCTGAGACACCCCACAAAAATCGCTGTATAAAAATCAGTTCTTCAGTATCAATCAGCCGTGGCTGCACCTTCCCTGATAAGTACAGTGAGAGCGGTATGAGCTCCCATCGTCGCGCCCGGACTTATATAGTGCGGTGACGTCACAGAATCCCTCCGGCCTCTGGTTGGCTTCATCTCTGCACATGTCATGCAGGCTATGCCCTTCTTCGTCTCAGCGTTCTCTACCCCCTGTAACGCCATGTGCTCGCAGCCATTTTATCAATGAAAAGCACACTTCGTTCACCCGAAGTACCCCAAACTTCGACTTCGTTCAGAACCGAAGTTTTCCTGAAATTCTAAACGAAGTCCACTTCGTTTGAATAATTTCACCTATCTCTACCTATATACCACATCAGAATGCGTTAGACAGGATTTGGTTTTCCCAAAAGGGATTTTTTAAATGTGGTGGTAGCCATTGTAGTGCATGCAATTTTGCCTCTAAAACTGTAAAATTCGATGATGCAGAGGGCAAACGAACATATGATATACGACAATTTATTAATTGCAATAGTCACCACACCATATATATCATTCATTGTACCTCTTGCAACAAAAAATATGTGGGTAGCACCATACGCAAGTTAAAAATACGCATTATGGAACATATCCACAGCATTAGAAAGAATCAGGGCAAATTATCAGGAGCAGCAAAACATTTCCTTGAGATACATAATGGTGAACTCAAGAGCTTTCAGTTTCATGCTATTGAAACTGTAGCATGACCATATAGAGGAGGTAATTGGGTCAAATTACTTAGACATAAGGAGGCACAGTGGATTCTGAGGCTAGGCACAAGAAGAACAAATGAAGAAATGGATGCCAGCAACTCCATTAATGCATTTAAAACTGGAAGCTTTTAATGGTAATCCAAAGCGTGGAGATACATATAAGTGGAAGGATAAGAGCTGACGCGTTTCGAGTCTCACAGGACTCTTAATCGTAGCATAAACAACTAACAACAAAGCTTGTCTTATATACCCTCCAAACGTTTGAAAACATACTACTCACCTGGACGGAAGCGCGAAATGGCATGCAACATCCAGTGGGGATCAAACACGTCATCAGACACAGGGAGAAGCTCGGGTCAGCAGCGATGTATCGCGAGTAGTGTTGAGCGATTATTATCGACAAAGTTGAAATCGGCACAGTTTTTATGTTGATCGAAATTTTTAGATCATGCGATAATTTAGGTTACAATCTGTGCATCATCTATTAAGATCGCGCCGTTTTCGGCGCTTCCTGTCATTTTGGCGGCCAGCAAATCAGCTTACAGAATAGAGCAGGGTGAGATGTGTTTGTGACGTCATGACTGGGATGTGTATGGTTCGATTGGCTGGAAAAATCACATGACCTCGTTTTACATAGAACAGCCCGTCCTGTTCAGCCTCAGTGTCTCTCAGCGTCTCTGAGCATAAGGTTGAGTGCTCTTCTTTGGTGCTAACTGCTGATCTAAATTAATCTATTTCTTCACAGAGAAAGCTCTACTGTTAGCTGTGATCCTTACAACTTAGTTAGATTAGAGATTGGAAGATTTTATGTAGTTAGGTAGAGAATTTTAAGGAGCATCTAACACTGTAAATTCACAGTGGGAGCGGTGGGGGGGGGGGTGGCGGGCGAACAGCTCTATAAAGTATAACAGGATAAAGTTCACCAAGACTTAGTGTTAGACATTGCACTGCAATAGCTTATATAATAGAACAGTTATCTATTGAAAGATTTCCTGGGATATTGGGGCAGCCTGAACTAATATAGGGAGTAATCACATCTTTTCTAGTAAATGCAAGGTCCCTTTGTTAGGTGCAAAAACTCCACTTTTAATTAACATAACATTTCAGATAGGTGGTTTCATTTTCAATTTTTCCCAATCACCTTTTGTTTCATATCTCCACCATGCAGTTAAATAGTAACCAGCAATTTTGTGGTCAGCATCAGTTTTTGATAGGTGCCAAAAATACCTTTATAATCCGAATACATTACAGATACTAGTTTTTTATTGGCACTTTTCCCAGTCCAGATTTGTTCATTGAGCCACATGCACTTAAGTGAATACAGCAATTTAGTAGTCACCACAGTTGAATTTAAGAGGGTGCCAGAAACACCTTTTATTATCCGAATACATTACAGATACGTGTTTTTGGCCAACTTTTGCCCAGTCCAGATTTTGTTGAATAGAGCCACCTAGCAGTTAAATTTGAATACAGCAATTGTGTAGTTACCACGGGTTGAATTGTAAGTGTCAAAAAATCCTTTTAATTATCCGAATACATTACAGATACGTTTTTTTGACTTTGGCGCACTATCAGCTTGTTCTTGAGGAGACCTTGCACATAAAAAGTGAAGCAGCAATTTTGGTAGTCACCATAGGTGAATTGAAAGGGTGACAAAAATACCGGTTTATAATCCTAATACATTACAGATACGTGTGTTTTTTGCACTTGCCCATTCTAGATTTGTTATAGAGCCACCTTAGCAGTTAAAATTTGAATCCAGCAATTTTGTAGTTACCACAGGTGAATTTGATAGGTGCCAAAAAATACTTTTATAATACCAAATGGCATTCAGATACGTGTTATTTACTTTGGCGCAGGCCACAGCTTGTTGATAGATCTACTTTGCAGTTAAATTTTAATACAGCAATTTTGGTAGTCACCAACATGATGAATTGATAGGTTGCCAAAATACCCGTTTTTTATCCGAATTACATTATCAGATACGTGTTTTTTTCACTTTGCCACGGCCAGCTTTGTTGATATGATCTACTTTGTCAGTTAAAATTGAATACAGTGCAATTTGTAGTCACGACAGAAGAATTGATATGTGCCCAAAAAACCTTTTATTATCCGAATACCATTTCAGATACCTTGTTTTTTTCACTTTTGGCGCTGGCCACTTTTTTGATAGATCTACTTTGCAGTTATATTTGAATCCAGCAATTTTGTTTTGATTATGTAGGGGATTTTGAGAAAATTAACTGTGATTTGCCGTCTGTTTAATAAGAGACTTTCCAAAACACTTCCATACCTTCTCTCTCAAATTTTTATTTTTCTGAAACATGGAGACGAAATATCAGGTGGTAAGCGAGCAAAGAGGGTGGGTAGGACATGGAGGTAGAGGAACGAGAGAAGGTGCTCCTTTCCATTGTGCGACACACGGAATGCCATCGTGATCCGGTCAGTTGCAGTAACCCGGTCAGGCATGTCATCGCGGGTCCATGGCCCTGTGAATCTCAGTAACTAACAGCGTCGGCCAATCAGTCCCTATCAGTAGTAAATGCAAACTGCATCCAGCAGTCTTACCTCCAGGCCCTCCCAGTCATGTGCCACAAATTCGTCATCAGCATGCCACCAGCATCCTCCAACATGAAGCAGACCCAAATGATAACTCGTGTACCCACCACTGTGGATAATCCATATTTAAGAATGACCTCTTCGATGACAAAATGCGTGTGGGGTCAGAAGCATGATAAAAGATCAAGAGGCCAAAGAGATGATTTTTCTCTTCTCCTGACGCCCAGTTACTGATGCCATCAGAGAGGAGAAGAATCCTGGTCAACTCGCAAAAATCCCGGGCGTTCGCAACGCCTTGTGCAGTCCCTCTTCTTGTAGCCTGCATCCCTGGATGCAGAATGTCCAGGAGCGACGAAGTCACCTGTGTTAGATGATGAGATGTATGACGACATAGCGGATCCAACGTGTCTTTACATCAGAATTTGCTTTGCGAGCTCATCATCACTGGACGTAGTGAGGAAGACTGGGTAGGTCCAGCCGGTTACCGCCCTCAAAAAGGAGAGGGCCGGTCGCAGAATTCGCTGATATGATTCCGCCAGCCACAGTCCAGCGCAAACCCCCGCTCCTGCTTATACTCTGTGAAAAAAAAAAGGTCCAAGACCTCTCCAAACAAGCCTGGGCCCTTCATTGAGCAAGTCTCTGATTTATCCCAGCGATGTCATATGCCGCCTTTGCCGTAATCGCATAAGTAGAGGCAAGAACCTTAGGTGGTTAACCACCAACCACTGTCCTAGTCCACATGCAGCGAATGCATGAGTTGAAATGGATGCAAACTTGGCCAAAAACGGCCAGACCCAATCCGGCCTCCAACCACAGTCACCTTGTCTTCTCCTGGCCCATCCTCCTCCGCTCACCACCAAGCGTTCCTCACTGCCCATGTTCCTCTAGAGTCATTGATCCACCGGATCAGCCTCCGCTTCAGCCATCCACCGTCGCCCGAGTACCAAAAGGAAACCACCAAAGACCCATCCTATACCCAATCTCCATCTGCCTTTTGACGACCTGCATGCCGTCAGCGGCCAGTCAAGCCATCCAGCCTTCTGTCTTCCAGGGTTTGGGTCATAAGAACACTTTAAACACCAAACCATCCTAAAGCCAAAAACCTGAAATGTCGGCATTGCCAGGCTTTTAGGCTTGGAAATGATTGCCTTTCTGTCTTGGTGGACACAGATGGGTTCCGCCACGTCAAGGCCCTTGCCTGCCCCCAATAACAGATCTCCCGTTGTCATCTACAATTTCAAGCGCGCGTTGTCTGCAACTGTGTCCGTAAAAGTCCCATCAGAACCACCGACCACATGGACTATAAGCAACGGCCAAGGCCACTATATCTCTGTGACAACTCACTTGGTTGAGCTGGTGGATGTCTCTGGGGGTCGGACGGTGGCTCTCCAAGGCTCGCGCACGCTACTTCAAAACCTCAAATTGGTGCAGGGTTCTTTCTCCAGGTCCTCTTGGTTACATCACGTGCCCAGAGAAACCAGGCCATGTTGATATTAATCTGTCATGGAGACCGTCCACACACATGTCGAGGAGCTGTTGGACGGCTCTCCGCAAACGAGACACTAGTTCGCTGCTGTGTGACAAGAAGCCTTGTGCCAGGCAAGGTGGTGTGCGATAACGGAGCGAAATCTGCTGGCCGCCCTTAAGATCGTGTAGGCTGGAGCACAAACTTTGCCTGGCACACATGTCAAGAACCTTGTCGTCCAGAAATTTCTAAAAGAGCTACCCGCTGGTCTGGACTGCCTGCTGAGGGAAGTGGCTCGAAGTCAAAGTTCGCACGTCCGCGATCGCAACCCTGCTTGGTCCAGGCCTGCTGTGTTTTGCAGCGGTCAGCTTCGGCCTCCCCATCAAACCGTTCTCATTGTTGACTTTGCAACATGCCTGAATTCCACCCTCCAACATATCCAGTGCCATTGGTGGCAGCAGCGTCAATGCCCATTACGCAGTACTAAGTGACACATGGCCTGACACGCAGTGGTGCGGACCTAGGGGTGTTGACCACCGAAGTTGGATGCAGGTGAAAGGCTCTGCACCATCCTTGCCATTTGAAGAAGCACACCAAGGAAGGTCGAGCACAAAGCCCTTGGTCAGCAAGAGCATTGTGTGTTCTAAGGTCTGGAACGATCGTTGGACACTCTGAAACAACAGGTCCTGCAGCGACGGAGGAGGAGACGGACACAGATGCAGACACAGGAGCCTTTCTCTCCTCCTCCCTCAATCCCCCAATAACAAGGCCCGACAGTTCACAATTTCATCGTTCCTTCATTATTCATTGTGGTTCGTGGTCCAGGGCTAATGCAAGGTGGCGCATCAGCACTCAGGGTGCAACATCTCAGGCCAGTCAAGCTGTGTTTGAAGCTGTTGCCGTAGTGCAGCGGAGGAGGAGGAGGTATTCCTAGACACCGACGTTTACCCGCCGTCCCTGCCATGGAAAGAGGTTGGCGCAAATTGAGGCGGAGGAGGAAGATGATGAAGATCATTTCTTCCCAGAGTATCTTGGGAAAATCAAGCTCCCATCACTCACATGAGTGCGTGGATGCTCCCTTTACGCCAAAATGATCCGCGCATTAAGCTCCATCAAAATGAACAACATTACCTGGGTGCCACCCCTGTCAGTGGATCCCCTGTACAAAACAAAACTCAGCACTTTCCTACCACCAACCCAAAATAGAGATAAAATGCCAGGAAATATGAGACTTTGCTGATGAACAACTGGAGACATCTGTTTGCGTCTGCTTCACGTTCCCCAAATGTAACGGTGGAAACACACAATCATCGACGTGACAGCATTAGAGTGCCAGTAGCCGTAGCAGCAGCAGCAGCACAGGTGGCAGAAGCCAAATGGTAGACCTCTGGCAATCCTATATTTACCACCTTCACGCAACGCATGCAATGGCAGGGCAACACATCCAAGACACACAGAGACCAGCTAAGATCTTGGTGAACGACGTATCTTGCGTCTCAACACCAAAGTTTTTGTATGTGTTCCGGACCGAATATACTTTCCTGGTATCCAAAAGTAACGAATGGCCTGAGCTTCGCTCGCCACGCCATAGAGGTGTTTGTCCCTGCAAAGCAGCCATCGACATATCTGAGCGGACCTTCAGCCCAGCTGGAGGAGTCATTACAGACAAACGCAGGTCCCGGCTTTCCCACATATAATTGTGGATCGTTTGACTTTCATCAAGAAGATCAGCATGGATCTCTGATGATGTTGTGGCCCCAATAGCCGAAGTCACCGATTAGGTTGCCGGTCCACTTTCACATTCTCTTCAAACAGAATGGTTCTCTTATAAAACTTTTGTTTTAAATGAAAATTTCCCTTACCTGCAATTTTTATTCTCTTTTCCAACAGTTTCATTATGCTGGTTTTGCTGTTGAGTGACTGTAAAAGACAGCAAGGTTTCAATGACAACTCTGTATTCATTTACTCACTATATCTTTAGAAGTTTTCCGCATTGTACCAATGTTTTCGAGGTCATGTAGCAGTGAATACAGCTATAATTAAGGTCCATTGGAACAGAAATGTGGCTTTTAAGTGGCATTTCCTCCACCCTCACAATTTTTAATAGTGCTGAGAAGTCAAATTTTATAATTTTTTGGGTCATGTAGCTGTGAGATACAGCAATAATCATGGTCCTTTGGAACCAAAATTTGGCTTTATAAGTGGCATTTCTCCTCACAATTTTTAAATTATTGGCTGATGAATTATATTTATAATTTTTTGAGGTCATGTTGCTGTGGGGGGGGGGGGGGGGGGGGTAGATACAGCAATAATCATGGTCCTTTTGGAAACAGAAATGTGGCTTCTAAGTGGCCATTTCTCCCTCACAGATTTTTAAACAAGTAGGCTGAGAATTCATTTTTAATAATTTTTTTTGGGTCATGCTGCTTTTGAAATGCAGCAATACAACAGTCCAATAAAAAAAAATGTTGTTTCTAACGAGACATATTGTTCTTCACAATTGTCCAAAGTAGTGCTCAAGGTTCAAGCTTTGAATATTTTGTGGCATATTGCTGTGACATGCAGCTATACTCTACAGTCCTATTAAAAAAAAAGTATGTTTTCGTAACAATACAATTTGTTCTTCACAATTGTCCAATGTGGCACAAGGGGTCAGCTTTGAATTTTTGGGGGCATTTTGCTGTTGAAATGCAGCTATACTACAGTCCTATTATAAAAAAAAATGTATGTTTCTAAACAGACATTTGTTCTTCACAATTGACCAAAGTGGCTCAAGGGTTATTCATTGAATTTTTTTAAGGGGGCATTTTTTGCTTGAAATTCAGATATACTAACAGGTCCTATTATAAATAAAATTTTGTTTCTAACAGACATTTGTTTCTTCCAATTGTCCAAGATGGCTTCAAGGGTCATGCTTGAATTTTTGGGGGCATTTTGCTGTGACATGCAGCTATACTACAGGTCCTAGGAAAAAAAATAAAAAAAAAATGTTGTTTCTAACAGGACCATTGTTCTTCCCAATTTGTCAAAAGTGGCTTCAAGGGTGATGGTGCAGTACCAAACGATAGGTAGGAGACACTGTTAATGTACACATATTGCAAAATGACTTGTTTTAGCAAGAACATTTAACCATGCTATCAATCCATGTAATTGAGACAACCCATTTAAATACAATAAAAAAAGAGAATCAAAGACATGGTGTGATTCCATCCTATTTTAAAATGTGATTTCAGAATAAACTACTAAAAAACTTGCATGTACACAATAGCTGTTAAAAATATTCCCTCAGAATTGTACAAGTGGGATACAGGAAAACTAGACCAGAATTATGTTTATCAGTAGACAATGAGTATGGAGCACGGACAGAGAACAAAGTACAGAGACAATTTCCTCCAGCCGCACGTTTGAGAAAAAAGAGAAAAAGAATGCCAAGAAAAAGGCACCTGGTGAACAGGAGCGTTAACCACCAGTATCTCCAAGTGAAGCTCAATTGGTTTCCGGCACACATAACGGAGTGGCAAGCGCTAGCCCAGGACAAGTTAAAGTTATATGTCCCAGTGAAACTTAAAATGGTGGGTTAAGAAGACCTCCTTTATCCGACACTTTTAATCTGGGGTCAAGCAGTTTTGGGGTTCATGCTAGGGCCAGGACAGGTATAGTCAGATGTCCTTGAAAACAGAATGGGTGGTTGAAAAACTTCCTTTTCCCAGCACTTTTTAATCTGTGGTCAGACATGTTTAATGGTCATAACAGCGGTACAGGAAGGACAGATATATTATAATGTCCCCAGTGAAACTAAAATGGAGGTTGAAAGACGTCCTTTTTCCGGCACTTTGTTGAAATCTTGGTGGGGGGTCATGCAGTTTGGGGCTCATGCTGCGTTCCAGG
This sequence comes from Phyllomedusa bahiana, assembly GCA_025379985.1. Taxonomy (NCBI): domain Eukaryota; kingdom Metazoa; phylum Chordata; class Amphibia; order Anura; family Hylidae; genus Phyllomedusa; species Phyllomedusa bahiana. The sequence goes on along the minus strand of JAODAL010026734.1, from coordinate 7,676 downwards.
ACAGGGATATTTAATGTCCAGTTCAATTACAAATTTTGTTCAAATCATACTGCCTTCTGGCACTTTTTAATCTGTGGGTCATGCAGGTTTAAGACTCATGCTGTGGTGCAAGACAGGGATAGTGAATGGTCTGTGATTTTTTTTCTGTGGCTTTTATAAACCAAGTGTGGTTGCCTAAAGATGGTAGCACAATATCCATTTTGACTGTTGAGGATGTTAATTTTCCAGCTTCTCCAGCCCTGTTTGGGTGTAAGAATGAAGGTGTTTTGTTTGCTCTCGCCCCCCCATAGACACATAATGGACATCATCATAAACACCATCGACCTATTTGTCCGATGATGGCCGACTATCGACCATCGACCGATGTCGATGGCCAACGTAATCGCTCAACACTAATCGCGAGACATGGTCATGTCCCGAGGACGAGACCAGAATATCACGATTACATCACCGCCGACACAGAGAAACCCCATCCAATGCTCGCGACGTGCAGCCCCGAACAGGAAATCGCATGTCACAACGCGATAACGCCCAGGTGAGAATAGAGACAACACATTCCATAAATAGAAAACAATATCAATATAAAAATGAATGATAGTGATACAGGTAAACATCAGCAAAAAGGAACAATACACAAAATACAGAAATAACCCCGAACAAGAAATAATAATAACCCAGAAAGACATGGAGAAAAAGCCGAAAAGAACAAGTAATAATGAAATTAGTTTATACTGACACAAAGATATAATGAATTAATAATTATACCTAATAATGAAACAAATTTCATTAACGTGTATGTCAGGCCATCAGGACTCACAGTATTAAGCGTATAAATCCAATACGCTTCACGATCTCGCTATTTTAAACGTTCAAAATTTGCCATCCTCTGTTCCCTAAAGTAACTTTCCACAATGCAAAAGCATGGAATCCCTGTATATAAACGATGTAACCGCTAAAAATGTCGGGATGCACCTGAAAGTTGTGCAGACCTAATGGATTTTTAATACCATTCCGATGTTCCAATAATCTTACCTTATATTTACGGGAGGTGCAACCCACCAGATTAAATCACAAAAATAACATTTGATGAGTATATTACTCCCGATTATTTACAATTCAGATAATGATAAATCTTATACGTATTTATACCATATAGAGAAATGATTGAAGTGGGCGTTATGTATCTACAGGTTTTTGTTGCTCGGAAGACAACCACAGCAAAAAACCTTGTGAAAACAAAAAAATATACAATCCAAGATAATCTCTGAGGATTTGAAGAAAAAGAATTAGGGGAAATAAGTGGTCCACCAATAGTTTTTAGGCCATCTGGCAACTATCCTGGCCAGCCATATTTAGAATAAATTTGATAGAGTAAATCTTTAGTTTAGAATGGTCAAAATATCCAAATAAAATTTTAATCAGCTTAAACACAGAGTTATAATCTAACACAAGAGTGAGGACACCAACAACATTTCTTCTTTGTTTAAAAGAACAACAACCTCTCTCGTGGAAATGTTCAACCTTTTATTACGTGCACGATCTCATACCCAATTGGTATACTATGCCCTGTGTCCCGAAGTGCGAACACATTATCCAGGATATCAACAAAGAAATCCTGCTCACTGCTACAATTACGGTTTATACATGATTAATGTCCCCTATTCCCTATTCCCCCATGGAGATCCCCCCTCAGTTGGATAAAAAAAGTTGTTGTCAAAGAATGAAATAATTATGAAGCATTAAAAAGGTGTTAAACTAGCTTTAATAAACAGATTTTTCGTCTCAGAAAAAGAACTATAAGTATCCAGAAGAAAAATCTAATGCGAGTAAAGCGATATGCAATGGTATGCTTGTGTATAAGAATTTCACATCGCAGCACCAGCCAAGAGAAACCTGGTAACCAGATTTTTCTTAGAAAGAAATCACGCAAAACTGCTTAGAATCCTGAAGGAAACCAGGACTCTGCGGATTACCAATGGCTGAGCAGCGTGTCCTAACCACAGCATAAATGCTCACATAGTGAGCCAATGCCGAATACAATGGGGCGCATTAAAGAGGTGATTTTGTTTTTTTGTGGACCCTAGGTAAGCCATACAAGAGGTGAACGGTGAGTCTGAATTCTAGTAATATAATCAGATTCTTTAGGAAGAGATAACATGTAAAGCCAAACCTTCATCAATCAGCAAATTTTAGTTGGGCACAAAACATGTAGTTGAATTGTTAGATAATTTTTTTTAAGTAGATGTAACAAGAAAGTATTTTTAACATATGCTCACGATATTGAATTTTATTCATTGACCCCACCGATCCCCCCTTGTCGGCCATTTTGACAACAATGTTGGGCATATTTTGAATTTCATTGAGAGCCTTACGTTGTTTATGGGACAAGTTAGACTGAGATGTTACATTAGAACATAATTGCTTAATATCAGGGGCGTAACTAGAGAAGCCAGGGCCCCAAATCAAAAACTTTGGGATGGGCCCCCCCCCCCCACCCCCAATTGCCACCTCACCTACCATGAACATTTACCAGGACATGCTGTTAGATAATGTAAATATAAATACAAAGGAAAATATCTCAATCTCACCATACAGAATAATAAAAATAATAATAATAATAATAATAATAATAATAATAATCATTATTTATATAGCGCCAACATATTCCGCAGCACTTTACAAATTCTAGGGTAAACATACAGTCATTACACATTACACATTTGGAAAATTATACAAAAAACAATATTGTTCCTAAGGGATTACGTATCCCCATTGTACCTGCATTGAGGTCTAGGAATCCAGAATTAATGAAACGGTGGGAGCTGGAAGCCACCTCCTCTTCCTTACATTTTACATTTTATGAATATTCTCATAGAGGAGGAGAAGAATATCTTAGAAAGATCATATAAAAATTTGAAAGATTCAGTGGAGATTATTTTAAAACGTAAAAGTGATTCTGATTTCAATCAGAAGGACTTGGAATTACAAAATAAGATAGATAAATTCACGCTGTATTTAAAAGAGCGAAAACATCATCAGTTCGTACGTGACCTTGCTGAATTTCGTGAAAATCGGGCTTACACTAGCCTTACCTTTAATAAATCTTTTCCATCTAATCACAGTGGGACTGATATTTCATCTACTGATACGGATATATCTGATTCCGAATCTAGACGTACCAACACGTTTAATAGATCTCCATATCGTACAAGATATTTCTCTGAAAATCGTTCAAGATGGCCAGCTCCCCCCAAAAATACAAGAAGGGGAGGTGGAAAGAGACGAAATGCTCAACCTCCAAAAGTAGATGCTATACCTGTCTCTCTTCCCTCCTCTGTCTCTCTGCCTTCTTCTGGATCAGTACCATCTTTTCCTTCGGAGAACGTGCAGACACTAAATGGGGTGCAATCCTTTCCCAATCCAGAACAGACTTCTCCGTCTTTTTTAGAAAAGATCCTGATGGGGAAGTAGGAGATGTTTTGGCTAATGTACGACCGGTCCCCTTAAATTCACCTACACATATTGTGAATCTTTCTGATAAAGTTTTAACAACAGGAGAGATCAATGTTCTTAATAAGGGTCTTTCATTCGTTCCAAGCACTCCCATGAATCTGTTTGGATGGGTCAAAGATATTCACTTATTTGCCAGAAAATTAAAATGGAGAAAATTCTACAAATTGAAAGAGACAAGACATTGTTCATCTCTGGGTGTTGATTGCATAGATTATATGGGGATACAGACCTTGGTGGACCTTTTGGATGATAACGAGAGAGACAGATCCTTGGGTCCTTTTTCTACATACAGGTCCAAGAGTACTAAAATGCCACCAGTTTCTGATGACAACATAGATATGTTTGTCAAAATGGTTTGTGAAGGATTGGAAAAAATCCAAATGGGACCAAAAGTGACATCAGAATGAAGAGTTTAAATAATTTATCCCGAGATGAATATCTGTACCGCTTAAAAAATCTGAGCAGGATAAATCGATAACCTAAAAACCAGCCGATAAGGTGGGGTTATTTTATCTAGAACCAACGGACTATAAGAATATGTGTCTCACAATTCTTCAGGACAAACAAGGATATGGCCTTTTGGGATCAAATCCTACATCTAGATTTCTTAAAGAACTTAAGTGTATCCTAGAAGAGGCATTATCCTCACAGATTATCGATCAGAATGAATTCAGCTTTCTTTTACCATCTTTTCCACAAATTTCCACCTTTTACGGTCTTCCGAAGATCCATAAGGGTCTGGATCCCCTCAAGTGCAGACCTATTATTTCTGGTGTCAATAATTTGACCCAAAATATTAGCCTTTATGTGGATCAGATCCTTCGTCCGTTTGTTGTTGCTCTTCCCTCCTATATTAGGGACACTACTGACCTTCTGATTAAATTGGAGGGTATGTCCATTGGAGGTGAAGCTCTGCTCTGTAGCGTTGACGTTGAGGCTCTCTACAATTCTCTATACCTGCGATGAATTGGGCTGGGTGCTGTACAAAATTACTATCAACCAGAATTGCGTTTTCTCCCAAAGACATAAATCTTTGTCCATAAAATTGCTTGATTTCATATTGACAACACAATTTCTTTATCTTTGATGGGAGGTACTACCACCAGCTCAGGGGCACAGCTATGGGGACCCCAGTGGCCCCCACATATGCTAATTTGCTCCTGGGCTGGTGGGAGAGTACAATAGTGTTTTCTGATGCCAATCAAGACTTTACTGATGACATCATATTTTGGGGGCGTTACATAGATGAAATTATAAATCATCCTGGGTCAGGCCACTAAGGACTGTATTTTGTTCAATTTTGTTGGGAAGCCCCAACGTCAACCCTAATAGGCTAAGTTTACCTTTGATATAGATACCGGAGCTGATCTTCCTTGGATCTCTGTATCAAAAGGGTACAACTGGTTTCCCTGGAGACTACCCTTCAAAGAAAAACCAAACGTCAGGCAATATCCTGTTAACATGGGGACAGTTTTTCATCCTCAGTCAATATGTAGGCGAGGTATCCCAAAAGGCCAAATATATCCGAACAAGGAGGAAATTGTTCGCTCCTTATCGTCCTTTAAAAAAAGAAGCTGATCAACTAAAAAACAGATTCCTTGGAAAGGGGTAACCCTAAAAAGGTTTTATCACAAGCCTATTGTTTTTTGCTTACGGGATAGAGGATATGAAAGAACTTTCCTACAGACTCATGCCTAAAAACTTTTTGGATAAAAAAACAACTAGCATTGCGTACTTTTGATCAAGCATCAAGAGAAATTAGAGTCTACCATGGAGAATTTTTTGGCCCCTCCATACGCAGGATTCTGTTCTCTCAGAATTCGATATTCTTCTCCCAAGTATTACTTTTCAGAAAAGGAAGAAAATTATCCGGGGATCGCGTTGTACACAGCCTATACAATCATCCACATCCCCCCCAAACTTGGCTAACAAATAAAACGGTGGGTACATATAAATGTGGTAGCTGTAAGGCGTGTCGATTTATCAAGATTTCCAAATCTGTGGTGTGTTTCTCTACAGGCCGAATTTTTAATATGTACAACTATGCAAACTGTAGAACAAAAGGTGTCATTTACCAGTGCTCATGCACCTGTCCCTACATGTACATTGGCAAAACCAAACGATAATTAAGAACCCGTATACTAGAACATTTAGTGATATAACACATAAAAGGGATTTCTCCTTCTCACGTCCAAGTGAATCTAGTCATAATACAGATCCACATGCTATTACATTTCAGTAATTGAGGTATTTCGTCGGCCCAGATCACCACGAGGTGGTGATTTTGATCGTAATTTACTACAACGCGAACTCAATGGATTTTCAACTTTAAAAACCTATGAAACCAAAGCCTTAATGAATCTTTAATCTTTCTACCATTTATATCTGGACCATAATGTGAACTGTAATTTTGGCCATAGTATTTATCAATTTTTATTATCTAACATAACATTACCATTTTTTCTATACTTTAATATGATATGTAATCATTACTTTTCCACTCAGCATATTTTTTTCAGTTAAATAGAAAAGATTATAAATTATGAGGTGTGTATTATGGTATATTATTTTTAGTTAGGTGTAATTATGTATTTTTGACATCGGTGGCACCCCCAATTAATAGATGTGGATGAGAGATTTTATGTTATTTTGGGATGGATCTTTATAGTATAGTTACTGTATACATATCAGTTATACCCTACAGTGTGACTTTATTATTAAGTGCCGCGGCTAAATCTTTCCAACAGGTCTTATGACATATTGGAATCGTTATTGTGCTCTTATCCATTCCCCAACATGTAGTATTACAGGGCATTCTATAATATCCCAGGTGCGCTTGCGCCAACGGCAAATAAGTATTTCACGGTTATTGTATCTTTCTTGTACTCTAGCGTGGCGTGGATAATGCGCATGCGCCACTCGGATCGCAGAATGCATCCTGGATTATTGTATTTCTTTCACTGCCTGCACATACGTGATTCTCCGTGGCGCCATGCGCACATCCTGGTTTGAAGAACGCCGCTGACTTGATGAAGGTAATCCCTCATTGCCATCCCCTTAGTATATCCTATAAATATGGATATGGGAACAGTTTTACATGCTGGCCCTCTTAACTATCATCTCGGCAACCATAAGTGAGGGATCCCCGTTGTTACATCAAGGACCCGTCACTGGATACATTGGTCATCTTGCCTCTCCCTAATCATCCATTGACATGGACGTGAGTTGTGCATATATTTTTTGCATTATAGGTTATTGTTGTACTCTCTCCTTTTTGGAAGTAATTTCTGTTTCCTGATAGAACCCCGCTACTGGGGGGAAAACCGCGTTGGAATAGTTTTATACCCTTAATGGGAATAGGTTATATCTTCAATGGTGTTAGGTAACATAATTATATTATTTGTTACACTGCCCATTCACTTTATAAACACTTCTTATTTCAGGCTTGTGGGTTATGTATTGTAATTATGGTGTTCTTGTCTCTTGGTGATTTATTTTCTTTTGTATATTTTGAGTTATGGTTTTGGAATGGCGAGATAGTATTAGTTCCTGGTGGTGACCGCCCATATCGGGCGACTAATCCCTTTTTTGATAGGCAGTTTCTAGTATTTTTAGGGTAATAATCTTATAGGGATTTTGCAGGTTGTAGGTAATGTGTTTAGTGTATTTTTAATTATCTCGATTGATTAAAAGTTTTATCTTACCCTAGTGTTATACTATTGAGTAGTTTTGCTTTGGTATATATTTTGTATACCCAGGCTTTATTAATGGTATTATCTCTCGGCTCCTCTCTACACCCAGTTATCCTATTTTATGTAGAGTCTAGGTAGTTTTTTGACACATTAAAAGTACTTACAAATGAGACACAAGGTGTGAGGGCCCTGCTCGTGAGAGATTACAACTATTAGGGTGTATCGGGTGAAACATACGGTAAGAAGTGCAAGTTTACAATGGTCCGGCCCATGTTTCATAAATATGGGGCTGGTTTACATGAAAAATGGGATGAACCTGCCACCATACTGTACATTATAATACAGATAAGTGCCTGTGTAGTGGCCCAAGTGCAGGAGTGACAAATTGTGTGTAGATACGCAGTTAGGGATCTAGGTGGGCAGGACCGAGAAGATGTATTTTCATGGCCCTCTTAAAACAGTTAGTGTTGT
>JAODAL010026733.1:52500-56205 GCA_025379985.1 Phyllomedusa bahiana | reverse complement strand
TCCATAAAGTGTTTCATTCAAATAAACTTCTAGTTTTAGACGGGTAATCTGCTTAGACATCACAACTAGTTTCCTTTCAGACGGGGCCCGGGACACAGAGGCAGGGGGTAACACCAGCCAGGGCTCTACCTCTGTCTTATTTGGGGACGTATTTTTTTTAGGACAAGCTCAGGAGCGAGCCCACCTAAACCAGGGGTAATCAAGCCGGTCTTCCTTTTACTGGGGGGACCAAATATAGCTTTGATCCTGGGTATTTAACCCCTTAATGAGCATCCACTGTTATACAACTCCAAGCGCCACTGCTGAGCTAGCAATGGAGCTGTAGTTAAAACCTATGTTCCTAGAGCAGACTCTGTAAGTGCCGGGAAGCAGAGGAAACCTCCAATCCCTGGCGCTTAACTCTTTGATTGCCATACTGTGACGCAGGATCACAAAGGCTTTTTCCGCTCCTGGGGAATAGGAATCCGGGGACCCGATGGAGCCCAGGGAATTCTGAAAGTCGGGCCAAAGGGCCTAGAGTAGCCCCAGGCTGTTGAAACAATCTGCAGTCGGGGCACACTGTGGCTCCATGACTGCTGCCTGTGTCAGTATGATACAGAAGGTAATGGTAATGTATTAACATACGTGAATATGCTAATACATTGCTAAGTGTAAACAAAAAAGTGTTAAATAGATATCCCTTAATGGGATTGAAAAAAGTACAAAAAACTTAAAAAATAATAATAAAATAAATAACAATAATTAAAATAAAATAAATAAAATCCAAATAAATATTTAAAGGGGATATGCCAGGACATGATTACTTTCCCTCCTTATCACCAGGGAGAAAAGAAAACAAATCACCTGAGTCATGAAAGCTGCGGGGTGAAAAAGGGGGGGGGAGGGCAAGGAGCAAGGAGTGAGGGAATAAGGGATGTCTCAAAACTTAACTAAAATAAAGACATTGCAACAGTGCACCAAAAAGCAGACACAGACACAGGCCATCACTGCACATTTTCCCCAGCCCCTGAAGCTCATTTAATTTTTCCCTTTCATCAGATAAAAGTGCAAAAGGCAACGCAGCCTGCCACTCTTGGGCATGTCTAAAGAAAGCTTTTAGGGAACTAAAGGGGGGTTAAGAAATGCGTACTCTCACAGGGTTCACTTTTTTTTAATCACAATATTTAGAAAAAGGGTTAAAACCCATTTTGGAGGATCCCACGTCACATTACTCGGCAAAACCCTTTAATAAAAAATTATTTTTCTACTTTACCCCCAACCAAAAATAAAAACTACTCATATGAGGTATCCACATGACCGTAATAACCGGTAGAATTCATCTTATAGGTTACTTAGTGTAAAATATTAATGGCGTAAAAATAAATAAAAAATAAAACAAAAGAAAAAAAAAGGTAAAAAAAATGTATTTGTAAACTTAAACTATGTTCCCCCCAAAAAACATACAATCACTCCACATAAAAACGGAGTGCTCATCGCATCAACAGCGTTATGTTAAAGAATATAAAAGAAGTTAACAGTCATGGTTGAAGACGCAATGGCGACAAAAACTAGTGATGACACAAGACAAATACCAAAATTTAGATTGTCCATTAAGTAGTTTTCATGTTTTTAGGCTTAAGGGGTTACAATACTGAATTTCCACAATGGTTGACACAACCCGAACGCCGCATGTTAGCAATATCATTGATGAAGTGTCTCTTTCCACCTCTCGATCGGTTCACTCATGACCCAATTGGCAGTAAGCTGCAGTACCGGCCATTCATGGCCACAAGAACCTACATACTAGGCCCCCGTGCGAGAACCTGCCCCAACTTAGAGGCCTCCTATTAAACCTTTCTGAGGCGCGGTGTAATATGAAGCTGTAATATACACAGTCTACTGTTCTTCTATTCATCTAGCGTTTGGGCAGAATAGTGCACAAGTGTAAGGGTCGCCTAGTGGTGAAGTATCCTAGGAGCAGTAAAGTCACAAGTAAGAAAAAAGGAAAGGAAAAAGATATACAGTATATTAGAATATAAAACACTCACAGACAAACGTGGTAGCTGCTTTTCCCTTTCATGGAAGGGACGCCATTGTTCCATGTAGGGAAGAGAGCCAGCTGCTAATGAAATCAAACAGTTAATCACTGACCATTGAAAAGAATTGTGTGATGAGGATATGATCAGAGATAGTTTGGAGAAGTGGATAAGGATCGAGCCGCCCTGCAGGAATAGTTTATCCAGGAAGATAAGGATGGTATGAGGAGCATCCGCCCTGCAGTAGACTCCTGATATGAAGATATGGATGGGATGAGGAGAGCTGCCCTTGCAGAATGAACTACTGGCACCAATATATGGATGGGATGCAGGAAAACCTGGGCCCAGCACAGACAACTGTATCATTTAGATTATGTATGGGATGAGGAGCAGCTGCCCTGGGCAGAGACTACTGAACAGAGATATGGATGGGATGAGGATAAGCTGCCCTGCAGAGTATCTCCACTGATTCAGAGGATACAGGATGGGATTGCAGGAGAGCCTCCCTGCAGGGAGACTACTGAACCAAGAGATACTGATAGTTATTAGTGAGAGGATTCTCCTGGGCCCTGCAGAGTACTACTTGACAGCGAAGATATGGATGGGATTATGGGGAGGGGGGCGGGGGAGTTATCCTCCCTGCAGGAGACATACAGACCAGAGATATGGATGGGATTGAGGAGCAGCCGCCGCCTGCATTGAGACTACTGATGCAGAGATATGGATGGGATGAGGAGTACCCGCCCTGTCAGAGACTAACTGATCAGGGGGGGATATGAAGGAATGGAGGAGAGCCGCCCTCGCAGAGACTTACCTTACCGAGCAGATATGGATGGGATGAGGGATGAGCCGCCCTGCAGTATGACTACTGATCCAGAGATATGGATGGGACATAGGAAGATGGAGCGCGTACCCTGCAGAACTTCACATTCATAGACGGCAGACCCGAGATATGTCGACATAGGGATGAGGAGAGATTCCCTGGGGGTCATTGGACTACTGAGATTCCAGGTGTGTCGGGGAGATATGGGATGGGAATGAGGAATACTGCCACTGGCAGACTACTGATCAGAGATATGGATGGGATAAAGGAGAGCGCCCTGAAAGAGACAAAAGATCAGAGATATGGATGGGATGAGGAGAGCCGCCCTGCAGAGACTACTGATCAGAGATATGGATGGGATGAGGAGAGCTGCCCTGCAGAGACTACTGATCAGAGATATGGATGGGATGAGGAGAGCCGCCCTGCAGAGACTACAGATCAGAGATATGGATGGGATGAGGAGAGCTGCCCTGCAGAGACTACTGACCAGAGATATGGATGGGATGAGGAAGCCGCCTGCGGGAGGACTAATGATCAGAGATATGGATGGGATGAGGAGAGCCGGCCTGCAGAGACTACTGATCAGATATTTGGTTGGATGAGGAGAGCTGCCCTGCAGAGACTACTGATCAGAGATATGGATGGGATGAGGAGAGCCGCCCTGCAGAGACTACTGATCAGAGATATGGATGGGATGAGGAGAGCCGCCCTGCAGAGACTACTGATCAGAGATATGGATGGGATGAGGAGAGCCGCCCTGCAGAGACTACTGACCAGAGATATGGATGGGATGAGGAGAGCTGCCCTGCAGAGACTACTGACCAGAGATATGGATGGGATGAGGAGAGCCGCCCTGCAGAGACTACT
>JAODAL010026733.1:0-50000 GCA_025379985.1 Phyllomedusa bahiana | reverse complement strand
CTATACGGAATGGATGGTATGAGGAGAGCCGCCCGGCAGAGACGACTACTGGACCGGAGAGAAGGCTGGGAGAGGTAGAGCCGTCCTGCAGTGACTACTGACAGAGAGATCGGATGGGATGAGGAGAGACGCCCTGCAGAGACTACAGGATCAGAGTACTGATGGGATGAGGAGAGCTGCCCTGCAGACACTACAGATCAGAGATATGGATGTGATGAGGAGAGCTGCCCTGCAGAGACTACTGATCAATGATATGGATGAGATGAGGAGAGACGCTCTGCAGTGACTACAGATCAGAGATATGGATGAGATGAGGAGAGCCGCCCTGCAGAGACTACTGATCAGAGATATGGATGAGATGAGGAGAGCTGCCCTGCAGAGACTACAGATCAGACATATGGATGGGATGAGGAGAGCCGCCCTGCAGAGACTAGATCAGAGATATGGATAGGTAGGAGAGCCTGCCTGCAGAGAGCTACAGATCGACCTATGGATGGGAATGAGGAGAGCCGCACCTGCAGGAGGATACTGACCGGAGATATGGATCGGGCATGACGGAGAGCTGGCCCTGCAAAGACTAAGATCAGAGATATGGATGGATGCGGAGAGCCGCCCTGCAGAGGAGACTACGACCAGATATTATTGGAGTGGATGGGGGGAGAAGAGCCGGCCCTGCAGAGACTCTGACCAGAAGAAGGGATGCGGATGAGGGAGAGCAGCCTGCAGAGACTACATATCAGAGATATGGATGGATGAGGAGAGCTTGCCCTGCAGAGGACTACTGATTCAGTGGATATGGTGGATGGGAGAGCTGCCTGCAGGGACTATCTGCCAGTATATGGATGGGATGAGTGCGAGCCGCCCTGCAGAGTCCTACTGGACCAGAGATATGGATGGGATTGAGACGAGCAGCCCTGCCAGAGGACTACTGGATCATAGATATGGCATGGATGGGATGAGGAGAGCTGCCCTGCAGAGACTACTGATCAGAGATATGGATGAGATGAGGAGGTATGACCCTGCAGAGATAACGACCAGTGATATGGGAAGGGAGAGGGAGACCGCCTGCAACGACTAACTGATCAGAGAATTTGGTGAGATGAGGAGAGTGCCCTGCAGAGGACTACTGACCCAGAGATTACTGGGATGGTATGAGGGAGAGCCTCCCTGCAGAGAACTACAGATCAGAGGATTATGGATGATGAGGAGAGCCCCCTGCAGGAGGGACTGACTGTCTGAGATATGGATGGGATGAGGAGAGCCGCCCTGCAGAGACTAAAGATCAGAGATATGGATGGGATGAGGAGAGCCGCCCTGCAGAGACTACTGATCAGAGATATGGATGGGATGAGGAGACGCGCCTGCAGAGGATACTGATCAGAGATAGGGATGAGATGGGACGAGAGCTGCCCTGCAGAGACTACTGATTCAGAGATATGGATGGGAAGAGCGAGAAGGTGGCCCTTGCAAGAGGACTAAAGGATCAGAGATAAGGATGTGGGGATGAGGAGAGCCGACCCCCTGCGAGTCTACAGGACCAGAGATATGGATGAAGATGAGGAGAGCCGCCCAGCTGCAGAAATGGACCGAAGTATGGATGGGATGAGGAGAGCTGCCCTGCAGATACTAATGATCAGAGATATGGTTGCGAATGAGGAGAGCGCCCCTGCCAATGATATGATCAAGGATATGGTGGGATGCGAGGAGAGCCGCCCTGCAGTGACTACTGATCAGAGATATGGATGGGATGAGGAGAGCCTCCCTGCAGAGACTAAAGGTCAGAGATATGGATGGGATGAGGAGAGCCTGCCTGTTGAGGACTACACTGATCAGAAGATTGGATGGGATGAGGAGAGCCGCCCTGCAGAGACTATGATCGAGCATATGGATGGGATGAGGGAGAAGCCGCCTGAAGAGGATAATGATCAGAGATATGGATGGGATGAGGAGGAGCGCTGCAGAGACTATGACCAGAGATATGGATGAGATGAGGAGAGCTGCCCTGCAGAGACTACTGACCAGATATATGGATGGGATGAGGAGAGCCACCCTGCAGAGACTATTGATCAGAGATATGGATGGGATGAGGAGAGCTGCACTGCAGAGACTACTGACCAGAGATATGGATGAGATGAGGAGAGCTCTCCTGCAGAGACTACAGATCAGAGATATGGATGAGGAGAAGGCCGCCTGAGGAGATACTGACCGGAGATATGGATGGGATGAGGAGAGCCGCCCTGCAGAGACTACTGACCGGAGATATGGATGAGATGAGGAGAGCCGCCCTGCAGAGACTACTGATCAGAGATATGGATGGGATGAGGAGAGCTGCCCTGCAGAGACTACTGACCAGAGATATGGATGGGATGAGGAGAGCCGCCCTGCAGAGACTACTGACCGGAGATATGGTAGGAGGGATGAGGAGCAGCTGCCCCTGCAGGACTATGACAGGAGAATGGATGGGATGAGGAGGAGCTGCTGCAGAGGACTATGACCAGAGAAATGGATGGGACTGAGGAGTGCTGCCCTGCAGAGGACTATGAACCAGAGATCTGGATGGGAAGGATGAGGATAGGACGCCCTGCAGAGACTACTGATCCAGATACTGGATGGGATGAGGCGAGCCCTGCAAGACTTACTGACCAGAGATATGGATGGGATGAGGAGAGCCGCCCTGCAGAGACTACTGACCAGAGATATGGATGGGATGAGGAGAGCCGCCCTGCAGAGACTACAGATCAGAGATATGGATGGGATGAGGAGAGCCGCCCTGCAGAGACTACTGACCAGAGAAATGGATGGGATGAGGAGAGCTGCCCTGCCAGAGAATTACTGACCAGAGATATGGATGGATGAGGAGAGCTGCCCTGCAGAGACTACTGACCGGAGGATAGTGGATGGGATGAGGGAGCTGCCTGAGAGGACTAAAGATCAGCGATATGGAATGGGATGAGGAGAGCTGCCAGCAGCGACCTACTGACACAGATAAGGATGGGATGAGGAGAGCCGCCCTGCAGAGGACTACTGACCAGAGATAGGAGATGGGAGACGAGAGCCGCCCTGCAGAACTACTGATCAGAGATATGGATGGGATGAGGAGAGCCGCCCTGCAGAGACTACTTACCAGAGATATGGATGGATGAGGAGAGCCTCCCTGCAGAGACTACAGATCAGAGATATGGATGGATGAGGAGAGCGCCCTAGCAGAGATATTGACCGGAGATAATGGATGGTCGAGAGAGCCGCCCTGCAGAGACTACAGATCAGAGATATGGATGGGATGAGGAGAAGCTGCCCTGAGAGACTATGAACGGAGCTATGGATGGGATGAGGAGAGCCTCCCTGCATAGACTACTTACCAGTGATAGGGATGGGATGAGGAGAGCCGCCCTGCAGAGACTACTGACCAGAGATATGGATGGGATGAGGAGAGCCGCCCTGCAGAGACTACTGACCAGAGATATGGATGGGATGAGGAGAGCTGCCCTGCAGAGACTACTGACCAGAGATATGGATGGGATGAGGAGAGCTGCCCTGCAGAGACTACTGATCAGAGATATGGATGGGATGAGGAGAGCCGCCCTGCAGAGACTACTGATCAGAGATATGGATGGGATGAGGAGAGCTGCCCTGCAGAGCCGACTGAGCAGAGAGGTGGATGGGATGAGGAGAGCTGCCCTGCAGAGACTACTGATTCTCAGATGATAAGGCAAGGGATGAGGAGAGCAGCCCTGCAGAGACTACAAACCAGACGGATTTTTTTTTGTTATGGATGGATGAGGGAGAGCCCCCCTGCAAGAGACTACCGGATCAGAGATATGGGGATGGGATGGGAGAGCCACCACTGCAGGCACTACAGTTCAGAGATATGGATGGGAATGTCGGGTGAGCCGCCCTGCAGCGACTACTAACCAGAGATATGGATGGCTGAGGAGAGCCGACCGCAGAGACTACTGACCTGTTATATGGATGATGGGGGTGCCGCCTCGAGATAAATGATCCAAGGAGGGGGTTTTGTGGATGGGGTTAGGAGAGCCGCCCTGCAGAGGACTTTACCGACCAGAGGATATGGATGGGTATGAGGAGAGCTGCCTGCAGAGACATTCAGATCAGAGACTAGAGTGGGATGACGGAGAGCCGCCTGCAGAGGACTACTGAATCAGAGATATGGATGGGATGAGGAGAGCCGCCCTGCAGAGACTACTGACCAGAGATAGGGATGGGATGAGGAGAGCCTCCCTCCAGAGACTACTGAACTGTGATATGGATGGGATGAGGAGAGCCGCCCTGCAGAGACTACTGATCAGAGATATGGATGCGGAATGAGCGAAGCCGCTCTCTGCAGAGACTATCGACCAGAGATATCGGCTTGCGGATGGCCAGGGGGATAGAGCCGCCCTGCAGAGACTACTGATCACAGATATGGATGGGGTGCGGGGAATCAACTTTGACATGCACCTTTAGCTGCTAGTTTTTGCCTCTGCTTCTCATTGTCAGTATTAGTGGGGAGCTAAAAACCCTTTTAGGGTATTTTTGGTTTGGTAAACTGGAGGTTTCTAGATAAATTTAAAATTTTCCCATTTTCAGTTCTTCTCAGGCTTGGATTAGGTTGTGGTTTTTTGATGGGACCCCTTGGGTTTTTTTTGGGGGTCTTTTTGCATTTTTTTTCCGATCCTCTTCACTTTAATTAATCAAAAAATTTTATTTAGGGGGTAGAAAAAAAAAAGATTGTGTAAACCTCTTTTGGGCTGATACGGGCCCTTGAAATTGGACATTTCATTGAAAAAAAAGGGTTTTTTAATTTTTTTTTTAAAGGGGTTTGGAAAGGTGTTCGTTCCCCTGCCTACTCATGTCCCCCAAAGTCTGCCCGCTGGGGTTAAAACGATTGTTGTAAAAAAATTCCCTGTTACTTTTGTTTTTGCATGTACTCTATTGTCCCCAAATTAAAAGGGCCCTGTTTTCCCCTGTACTTTTTTGAAACCTTTTTGGTTTTCCCAGGGTAGAAATTTTTTCCCCCTGACATATTTTTTCCCAAAAACCGGGAAAATGGGAAAGGGCCCCCTAAAGTCCCAAAGCTTTCAGAATTGGGACAAGAATTGAAATGAATGTTTTAAGGGGGACTCCCAGCGAAAAATTGAGTGAGCTTAGGTTAATGGGGTTTTAAATCGGATCAGTAAAGTAATTTAATGTATGTACCCAGGGGACTGCCCAGCGATAGTGATTTGAGCTCTGGGTAAAATTTTTGGATGAAAACCCCGATCAGTAAAGATAAGAAAAAGTATGAAACCCCGTGATCCACCAGCGAATGGGGGAGTGCTTTTTGGGAGTATATTTGGAAAGAAATCAGGCCCCTTTAAGGGATAAGTAATGTGTTTTACACAGTGCCCTGCACCAGCAAATAGTGAGGGCAGCTCTGGAGTAATAAAGGATGTAACTCAGGACAGTACAGGATAAGTAATGTAAGAAACCAGTGACTCCCCAGAAAAATTAGGGGTTTGCAGCTTGGGTTTTAATATGGATGAAAATCAGGTTCTTACAGGAAAGTAATTTATATACAGTAAACTGCACCAGCAGAATAGTGATTGAGTTAGGAGAAAAATCCCAAGGGGTTTTTAATCAGGATAAGTACAGGTAAAAAAAGTTGTAACAGTGACTGCACCAGCGGGTTTAGTGAGCCCCGGTGGGAGTTTTAAAAAGGGGATGAAAACTTGGATCAGTCGGGGTAAAGTTTTAAATGTTTGTACTCGGGGACTGAAACCAGCAAAATAGTGAGGAAAGTTTTGGGGTAAAATTAAGGTTTGAAAACTCAGGTCAGAAAGGATAAGTAATAAAAATGTAGGGAACAGTGATTGCCCCAGAAAATATTTGAGTCCCGCTCTGGGTAAAATTAAGGTTTTAACTGGTTTCCGAAAGGGGAAATAATTTTAATGTATGGACACAGGGATTTCCCACCACAATCGTGAGTGAGTCTTGTCAGGGGGCCCCAGTCAGTGACGGGGTGTGTTTTTGAGGGGGGGGGCTTGTGCTGCTTGCCCCCTGTGGTGTGTTTTGTGGGGGGGTCCATTCCCGGGTTTCCTGCTCCCCCCCCCAGGGAGGGGGGGGTTTTCCTGGGAAAGAGGGGGAGCAATAAACCCCCTGGCCCCTTTGTCTCAGCTGGGCCCGGGGGACGGGAGAAGCGGGTTTTTGGGGCCCGGGGACTGGGGGGGTAACCCGATCGGGCAGGAGTCGAGCAAGGTGGTTTTTTTCCCCCTGAAGTCTGAAAAAGGACTTTTAAAAGCCGAAAGGGGCTTACCCAGCAAAAAAGGGAAACCCGTTTTGCTGCAAGTGGGGGGTGGGGGCCTTTACGGGGGGGCAAGAGCAAGCCGAGTGCTGGGGGGTTTTAGGCGGGGAACTTGGGAGGGGAAAGGGCTGGGGTTTGGGGGGGCCCCGGGGGAGGTTGGTTTTTCAGAACGGCCCCTGGGTGATGGTACCCCTTTGAGTATAAAGGGCCCCATTTAAGCCCCTGAGGGGCTCAGGGAGGGTGCCCCAGTTGAGGGCCCAGCTTGGTGTGGCCCCCAAAAAAAAGAAAAAAAGGGGGCTGCAAAGCCGGTAAAGAGCTCAGTTGGAATATTCAAACTGGGGGGAAACAGAAAAACTGCTGGGAAGAGAAGCACCCCCTTTAAGGAGAAATTTTTTAAATGAGGACCGCTTCGGGAGATGGCGGGGGGGAAAAGGGGGGAAAGGGCCCGTGGGGTTTGCCCCCAAAGAAGAGGGTGGGGGAAAAGGCCCCAGCAGTGGAGGAGGACATGGTGTGAGAATGACCACCCCAGTTTCCCCCTTGGGTTAGCTGCCAAAAGGCCCCGTACGTGGGCCCCCTGAAACAGGCACGATGTCCCCCTCCCGTATTTGGGGCCCGGGAGATGAGAGCGAGCGGGCACCCCAGGGGGGGTTTCCTGGGGAAAACAGACCCCAAGCTCCTGGGCCCCCAGTGGTTTTCAGGATTTTGTGCTTCGGAAAAGGGGGACATCCCCGAGGAGGCGCCTGGGGGCAGTAAAAAGAAAGATAAAAAGGGCCCAAGCCCCGGGAAAGCAGGTAAAGTTGTGATACCCCCCCCCGGGGGCCCCCGGGGTTGGGCCCGGGGGGGGCCCCCTTCCCTCGGGCCCCCCCGTTGTCTTGCAGTTAGACTGGGTTTGGGGGGGGGGGGAAAAGGAAAGGAGGACCCAAACCCATGGGGGGGGAGTCTGTCTTTTTTGCAGTCCCCAGGGGGGGGGGAGGGGTTTCAGTCTGGCTGAAAAACGGTAGTAAGGTGGTAATGGGCAGTGAGAGAAAAGGTTTTCTGGGTTGAAAAGCTGTCCCTAAGGGGAAAGGGGGGGGAGCGGGGGGGCTGGGTGGGCCCCGAGAGCCCTGGGGGGGCTTCAACTGTGTTTGGAGCGGGTTTCCTTCGGTGCAGCGGGAGGGAAAAGGGGGGGCCGGGGGGGGTATGAGGGTTTTGCCCCTTCCCAAAAAAGGACGGGGGACTAAAACCTGTTTTTTTTTGGGGGCGTTGGGGTCCTTTAAAAGGGAGGGGTTTGCCAGGAAAAGGTCACCCGGTTCAGAATGGACCCAGCGGCCCCCAAAAAAACTGGAAACCAATAAAGGGAGGGCAAGGGGAAAAAGGCGGGTGGGGTGGTCCAAAAAACAGGGAAAGCGGCTTTTTGGCCCTTATCCAAAAGGGGGGCGGGGGCTGCCTGTCCTTTGGGGGTCCACTCGGGTTTTGGGGCCCAAAAGGTTTGCTGAGGCCCAAAACCATTTTTGTCGCCCCCAATCTAACAGGGCCCGCAAGTTGGTGGGGGTTTTATAATGTGGGGGAGGAATGAGGGAGGGTGGGGGAAAAAAAGGTTTGGTTGATGTGCCCGGGGGCGGGGATGGGGGTTTGTGAGGGGGGTGGGGGGGAAAGGGGAAGAGTGGGCCCGATATCTATATTGAAGGGGGGTTTGGGTTTGCTTTTGGAGGTGGGGGGGTTTGGAGGGTCTTTGGGAGTGAAGAGGGAGGGGGGGCTGGTCCGGTTCCCCCTCACCCGGGGGCTACCCTGTAGCAGTTATGAAAATGCCCGGTAGGGGGAGTAGGGGCCCCCTTTGCCCTTTTTGGCTTTTGGGGACAGCTTTTGAAGCGGCGTGTTTGGAGGCTCTAAAGAAGGGTGGAGAGAACGCAATGTAAAAGGTTTTAGGGGGGTTGATCTACCCAACTGGTTAGGGGGGATGGCCTTAAACCTTTCGAGGGGAAAAGGGGGGCGGGGCCGCCCAAACGTGGTCTCCCCTGCCCAACCGGGCGGGGTTGGTCCCCCTTGGGAAAAAGTAGTGTCGGGAGGGGGGGTTTGGGGAAATTTGAACGTGCCCCAAAAGGGGGCAAAAGTATTTTGAGCTCACCCCTGTTTACCCCCCGGGGGGGACCCCGAGTTTGATGTAAAGCTTTTTTTCGGCCGGAGGGTTGGCTCTTTTTTTTGGGGGAACCCTTGGGGTTTGGAAAGGGTGACCCGGGGCGGGACTCCCGCCCCCAGGCAGTATCTCGTAAAAACTTCGTCAAGGGGGGTGACCGTTCCCCCCCGTAAGAGTCATTTTTGTTTGATTTTTGGGCCCTTTGGTTTGGGGCCAAATTTAGGGGGAGGTTTTGGGGCCCTCAAAAGAACAGGGCCCGATTTTGGCATCTAGAAAGGGTTTTGGGGACATTTAGGGTTTAAAACCCCCGGGTTTTCCCGGGGAATACGGTTCCCCCTTATCCCATCGGGCCAACCTTCCTGGGAGATATGCATCCGATTTTTACCGGGGTTCAGTCGAAGGGGGTGTCCAGTTGCGGAAAGCCCGAAATTTCAGTCCCGCGCACCATTCGGAAGTGCCCCACTGGGTGGGGCCTTGGGTTAAACCTTGTGTTTCCTGTGCACAGATTCTTTGGGTCATTTGTGTGACAAATTTTTGGGAATGTTAAAAGCCGTGTCCACACTCCTTTCCCAGTGCAGTCTTTTGGGGGGAGAAAGCATGGGGGGTGATTTGGGGGGGGGACGGGCGGGGGTTTTGAAGGAGTGGGGGGCCGTGGGGAAAAGGGAAGCCGAAGACCCCTCCCCACTAAGGGTAGGAAAACCCTCAAAAAAGGCGGGGTTGGGGGAAAATCTGGGGGGACCTCAGGAAAACGGGGGAATCTGGGGGTGGCCTTTGAGGTGATGTTTACCTTTGACCCCCCAAAAAGGATAGTAAAATAAATGAGGAAATCAGGGTCCAAAAAGGGGGAAGGTTTCCGTCTTCAACCCCCCCCCCCCCCCGGGGTTCAAAAAAGGGGGATGGGGAGGAGGGAGTTTGGAAAGGGGAGTAAGAAGGGAAAAAAAGAAAGGGGATGTAAGATCTTTCCTACCCCCCCAGTTTCCCAAAAGGGAAAGGGGTTCAAGCCCCCCCCTTGATTGGTCTTTCAAAGGGTTTTTCCATCCCCTTGGGGGCCCTCCCCCCCTCATGGAGGAAGGGGAGGGGGTAGGGTGGGGCTGGGGTTTGACTTGGGGCCTAAAAGGGGGGTCGAGCCCCCCCCCCCGGGGGAAAACAAACCGCCCTTCAGGGAGGGGGAAATGGCCTGGCCCAGGGGGCCCAGGGGGGGGGATATGGAACAACTTTTCCCTTAAAAGGGGAACAAAGTCGTCTGATGGGGAAAAAAATGGACGGGAGGGGGAAGAAGAAAGCTTTCAAATTTAATCACCGGATGGCGACGCCACTCCGCTGTCGCTGGCATCCATTAATGTTCCCCAGCATAAAGTAGTACGGCTCCAAAATTTCGCCTTTGATTTTTTGTCCCTTTGAAAAACAGACCCTTTTTTTTTTGGGAGGAGACCCCGGGTGCCAGAATTTCAGGGGGAGTGTTTAAAGTAAAAAAGGGGGTGGGGTGGGCCCCCTTTTTTGGTTCTTGCCCGACCCTATAGCGAAAATGGCGGTCCTTTTTTTCCCCCCCGGTTTTCAATGCGAGGGGTTTTTGAATTTGAAAAGGGGGGGTGCCTGATTTAGATGTCCTCATGAAAGGGACCGGAAAATTCGTCTAGTTTAAAAAATCTATGGGCCCCCCCCAGGGGAAAGGGGAAATGTTTTCTTTTTGGGGATCAAGCCCCCATCTTTTTTAAAAAGGGGAGGTGGTTTTGGGGGGGGGAATTCAATATGTCCGAGGCCCCCCGGGAAAGGGGGGGTTCCAGAGGGCAAAATTGGGTTTGATTGTTGCGTTGAATAACCATAGCTATTTAGGTACCTGGTGGAAAAAATTCCCAAAAATGGCAAAACCCCAGGCCCGTGGGGTTTTCCCCATATAGGGGGAATGTAGGGGCTAGGATAAAAAGGTTTTATTTAAAGGAGGAAACCGCTATTCAGCGTGTCTGCTGTTTTGGGGGGAGTTTCCCCCCTGTTTTTAAATTTTTTTTTCTCTGAATGTTACAGAGAAACCCCCATTTTGGGAAGAGGCTTTTTGGAAAGGGTTTAATTCGTCCCCCTCTTGGGGGGAAAAGGGGGATGACAGTCTTTAGGTTTTTTTAGAGCCAGGGGACCCCAATTTAAAGGGTCTGTGCAGTAGTAAGGGCTGAGTGGTGGGAGGGTGTTTCCCCAAAAAAGGGGGGGTCCCAAATTCTTCCGCATCTCCGAGCCTAAAGGGCCTGAGCAGGGAAGCCTGTACCCGGATTTTGAGAAGAAAATTTGAATGTTTGGGCTGGAAATGGGGGGGAGCCGGGGGAGAAATTTAGAGTTTAAGTCTTTGTCATGGGGTCGTTTTGACCAGACACGCATTTTTTGGTTTTTTAGAGGGATTAAGGGGAAAAACCCCCTCACCCCAACCCCTTAAAAGAAACGCAAGATTTCCGTGGGAAAAGTAAGTTTGTGTCGGACTGATTGATGTTCGGGGTCCCCGAAAAAGGTTTGATCAGGGTTTTTTGGAGGTTTTCAGAGCCTATAACCCCATTATGGCCCGGGGGGGGGGTTTGATTGGGATAGGATGTGGTTTCCTGGCTGAAACTGTTCCCGAGAGGGTAGACCCCTCTTTTAAAGTTTTTAAAGAAAAGATCCAGAGAAAAAGGAAAAACAGTTGGCGATTGAGGGGCTGCCCCAAAAACGGGCCCCCCGGGGCCGGGTGGGTTTAAAATCTGGGTTTTTTAAGACCTTTAAGGACCCCCTTGGGTTTTCCTTTTTGATGAGTATTTAAATTGAGTGCCAAAGTAAAGAGGGAAAATCAGCTTTGGTCCTTTCTGTCAAAGGGTAAAGACCCCTCCCCCATTGGAATGGCGTCCCAAGCGTTGCTCAAATTTTGGGCAGAAGTTCTGGCAAAAAATGTTTTTTAAACCGCTTTTGGGGAAGTTTGCACCCCCGTTCCTTTCAGGGGCCCAAACATGCCCCTGTTCCAGGTCGAGGGACGTTTAGTGCTGTGCTCAGTGTCCCGGGAAACTGGGGCAGGGGGAGGGGGGTCCCCTGGAAGGGGTAAAATGTGTCCCTTTGGTTCAGGGAAAAAAGCATTTGATTGGGTTTAAAAAAAGAACCCTACTCAGAGTATCTGGGTCCCCAAGATTAACCCGGGGAAAAAATTTTGGGGGGGTCTTGGTGGGAGGAGGAGTCCTGGTTTTTATCTCCCCGGGCCCCTTCCCCAGCCCCAGGAGCTGCAAAAGCCTCGGCATTTTAATTTGGCCAAGGGGATTTTCCCCCCTAAAAATGGGACCCGGGAAACTTAAAATTGCCCCTTTAGAAAGGGGGAAAAGTGGAAGGGGGTTTGGGCTTTGGCCCCTAGGGAAAAGGGATTAAAATTGTAAAAAATTAAATCATCCCCTTTTCTTTTTGTATCTGGGGTCTGTGCATCTTGCCCGAGCCTTTTTTTGGGGGCTCGGGTTTTACAGTCTGTTCTTCCAGTTGTTTTGGGGGAATTGGCTGAACCTAGTTTAAAAAGGGAGGGTTACTTCCGTAGGGAGCCCATGAGGGTTTGGGGATGGTTTTAACCCCGTGGTCCTTGGAACACTTTTTTAAGGGTTTAACCCGTCGACCTTGGAAAAAAAGGGCCCTCCGGGGTATTCCTCTGTCGGGGATTCGGCCTTTCTTCCGGGAAAGGGAGACCCGGAGGGCCCAAATTTAAGGAATTGGCCCCCTCATGGGCATCTCCCGCCCTTTTGCTGCCTGGTTTTGAAGGTTCTGCTTTGGTGGGGGTTTTTTTTGGGGGGTGGGGGGAAAAAAGGACCAGTGAGGAAAAATTCCTTGGGCCCAAAAGGGGAATGTTTCCCCATTTCCCCAAAAATTTGGCCCTAGGGATGCCAAAAAAAGGGATTGGAGGTTGGGTTGCGACTTTTAATTCCCAAACAGGATTCCCTCGAAAATTTTGGGACTTGGCTTGGC
Organism: Phyllomedusa bahiana; assembly: GCA_025379985.1. Classification (NCBI taxonomy): domain Eukaryota; kingdom Metazoa; phylum Chordata; class Amphibia; order Anura; family Hylidae; genus Phyllomedusa; species Phyllomedusa bahiana. The sequence continues at coordinate 37,659 of JAODAL010026733.1, read as the reverse complement.
GCTGCTTCCATGTGAAAAAATGTTTTGGAGGGAAAACTAAAATGTAGGGCTCTAAGGGGGGGGGGTTTTCCTCGCAGGAGTTTTCGGTGGCCTCTGGAGGCATGGGGCCCTTCCCGTTCAAATTTTCCCTTTTTAAAACCGGGTTTTAACCCGGGGGGGAGGTCCATTGGGGGGGGGGGGGCCCCGGTGGCCGGTTTCCCAAAGCGGTTGGGGTATGGGGCATTCAGGGAAAAGGGAGGCCCGGGGCCCGGGGCACGTTATTTTAGTTAAACTTAGTGGTCCCGGTACTAAATTTGGGACCCCGGTGATAGTATTGACCCAGCGGAAAAAACCTCTCCCGTGGATGAGGTGGTTAAGGGGAAATTTCGGTGGGCCCGGTGAAGGGGGCGCTTTTTTGGGTCGAGAGGTCAGGGGCGGTTTGAGCCCCTTTCCTTGGGGGGGCTTTTCCTTTGGAGTTTTCCCCGCCCTTTGTCCTCCCCTCCCGGTGGTGGGGGTTTGCACTGTAGGATTTTTGTTTTGTTTGGTAACTGTGTGAGAAAAATAGGGCTTGAGGCCGGCCCGGGAAAATTTGGGGTTTTTGGGGGGTGGGGGGGGTGGTGAAAAGTCTGAATAGTGTTTCATTGTGTTGTATTATTTTGTGTTTACCCTATTTGTTTTATTATGTGTTGGGGGGTTGGGCTTTTGGTTTGGGGTTTGGGGGGTGGAAAAAGGGGGGGAGTTTTTTTAGGGGTTTTTGGGGGGGTTTTTGGTATTGAGGACCTTTTTGGGGGGCCTTTGGGAAAAAAAAAAACCCAAAAAAAACCCGGGGTGATTCCTGGAAGTCTGTTTTTCATGTGCTGGGGGGATGGGTTTCCCGGGGGCAGTTCAGGGCCCAAAAAAAATAAAAAATTATTAGTGGTGTGCTGGTGTTGGGTTTCTTTTTTTTTTCTTATTGGTTTTTTGTGAGGAAAAAAAAAAAAAAAAAAAAAAAGGGTTTTTGCTTTTTTGTTGTGTTTCTGTTGTTAGGTTTCTTTTTTTTTTTGGTTTGTTGGTTTGTTTAGCCCAAAAAGGGGCCCGGGGGTCTTTGGGGTTGGTTTAAATTTTTTCCCGTTTATAGTAGTGTAAGTATTTTAAATAGTTGGGGTTTTTTGGGGGAGTGAGTGTTTGGTTTTGGACCGGTGATAGTAAAGCGTGATGAGGTGCATTGGGCCTGTGTATTGGGGGTTTGGTATTTTTTGGGGGAATTTTGTAAATTTTTTAAATTTTTATGTTTTTTTAAAATTTTAATAAAAGAATTAAGGGGTGTACCTAGGATCAGTAAGGATAAAATAATTTAAGTTTTGCACAAATGAAATTTCAACCCGCGAATGTGGGGTGCAGCTCTGGAGTATAAAAAAGGATGTAAATCAGGTTCAGTACAGCTTAAATAATATAAAAGTATGTAAAAAAATTTACTGCACCCCAGAATGTGATGGGAGCTCTGGAGTATTTTAAAACGGTGTTTTTAATCAGGATCAGTACAGGATAAATAATGTATATAACCAGTGATGACCCGCGAAAAGTGAGTTGGGAGCTCTGGGGATAAATTTCAGGATGGAACTCAGGGGTCAGTACAGGTAAGAAAAGTTGTACACAGTGACTGCACCCGCAGAATTTGTGAGTGCCGCTCGGAGAAAAAAAGGGATGTAACTTTAGGGTCAGTAAGGGTAAGTAATGTATGTCAAATGACGCCCCCGAAAATGTGGTAGTTTGGGTTAATACAGGATGTAATCCGGGCAGACAGGGAAAGAATGATAAAACCATGACTGCCAGAGAATAGTGATTTTGGCTCGGGGTATAATACAGGTTGAAAATCGGATCAGTACAGGAAAGTAATGTATTAAAAAGTGCTGCACCAGAGATAGTGAGGCGTCGGAGTATAATACGGTGTAATCGGCAGTACAGGTAAGTATGTATTTTTCACAGGATGCACCGCGAATAGTGAGTGCAGTTGGAGTATAATACAGGTGTAATCAGGTCAGTAAGGTGTAATGTATGTAAAGGACTGCACCGAGAGTGAGGAGCTTGGGTATAATTAGGATGAAATCGGTTCAGTACAGGATAAGTATGTATGTAAACAGTGATAGCCCCGCGAATAGTGGTGCAGTTGGGTATAAAAGGATGTAATCAGGATTTAAGGATAAGAATGTGAGTTTACACAGTGAATTTTTTTATATAAAATTAGGGGGGAAGTAAAAAAGTTACAGGACGGGTTTTCAGTTGACAAAAGTTGTGTTTTTTTACATAGCAATGGAAGTGTAAAAATAAAATTCTAGATATGAAACCTGTAGACGTTTCCCCTATTTTTTAAATAAGGGGTTAGTGTTGGTAGTTTGGACGCCCCCCTGCAGCGTCAGTTTTTCCTTAAAATTTATGTTATTTTTAAAGGGGGATAAAAATATTCGTTTGCAACAGTTGCGGGTAATAAAGGGGAAGCGCTAACCAGCGACACCCTTGGGTGCTATTTTTGGTATTTGTGAACGTCACCAACAACCAAACAAATATATCATAATAGCGCTGGCAGGAAACAGGGGTCGTGTCTTATTGTAAGACGAAAAAGCTTTTAGGGCTGGTAGGTCTTGGCCGACGGTTTTAACATCCTGCAGATTCAATTTAATGGGTTTTTTGGGTTTTTGTTTGGATTCTATGGATTTAAAAAAACTCCCCGGTGAGGTAATGAAAGGTCTCTTGTAAAAGGGTTTTATGGAAGAAAAAGTTCTGCAAGAAAAAAGTGGGGGCTGTTTGGGGTTAAAGTACCCCAGAGGGCCAATAACAAAATGAAAGTAAAATAGTAGGGTTTTAAGGGTTCAAGGGATGTGTGTTTTAAAAAGTTTTTACAGGAATCTTTTGGGACTTTTCATTGTTGTATAAATAAATTAAAGGGGAATTTCATTTTTCATTATTATGTAAAAAAAATTGTAATGAATATGTCACATGTGAAAAGCCCCTTTTGAAATACAATTTTTAAAAAGGTTGAGCGTTTTTGTAGGATAAAAAAGGGGGCACAGTGCCTTGTGTTTTTTTATAGGGATGTAAGTTTTTAAAATTAAACTATATTTGTTTTTGTATTATTTAATTAGTAAAATTTATTTATTTTTATGATTGGGATATTATTTTTTTTTTTTCATTAGTTGTAGTAGCCCCCGATTTTTTGCATTTAGTATTATATTAAAAAGTAGTAAAATTTTTTTATTTCTACATTATTAAAAGGTTTTTTGAATATTGGTGTATTGTGTGGTTATAAAATAATATTTAATAAAGTATTTTTTATATATTTTTTATTAATTTTTTAAAATTATAAGGGAGTTTTGTTGGGTTTTTTATTTATTTTAATAGTAATAATAATAATAATGATACAATTTTATTTGATTTTTATTTTATTATGTATTTTTTTATTTTTTATTATTTTTTTTTATTTTTATTTTTATGATAAAAATAGTATGGTTGTATTCTTAATTTATAATTTTTTATATTATATTTTATTTTTTTTTTTTTATTTTGTTTTTAGTAGCGTGAGGGTTTTATTTTTTCTATAACCCGCGTCCCAGGTAGAACGGATGGGACTGCAGGTTTGTTTTTAAGTTGATTTTGTATGTAAGTCGGACAGGCAGATTTTTTTAATTAAAACCCGACAAAAAAGGTAGTGAGGGAAGGGGTTTTTTTAAAATTTTTTTGCGTCTTTGCCCCCCATTTCACCTATTTCACCATGTTTTGGTGGAAATGGGAATACAAGTGCCAGCATGCCCCATTTCTCGTTTTTAAAAGGGCGATGTAAGTGGGCATTGTAAGTTGGGGCTGCCCCGTTTTTGTATTATTTTTTTTTATTATATTATTTGTATTTTAAAAGTTATTTTTTGATAAAAACAGCAGGGTTTATGGTTTTTTATTTACATTTTTTTATATTTTTTTTTTTGTTATTTTATTTGGTGGTTAGGTTGAGTTGCACGAAAAGCTCGTCCCCAAAGGCTCCTCGTTTTGATTTAATATTTGAATATATGAACCCTTTATTTTGGGGGGGGGGTTGGTAGATTTTTTTTTTTGTGATCATTTTTTCCGATAATTGAAGCAAAATGAAAAATTTAAGTTTATTTTTTTACCCTTCCCCTTTTGAGTTTTTGTTTTTTTCCCATTGTGTTTTCTCGCGCTTGCAAGAAAAAATAATTTTTTTACATTTTTCTGTCGTATTTAAGTTTTGTTTTTTTTTTGTTGGACAAGATGTACTTTCGTGCCACTGACCGTACCATTTTGTAGGGGGAAACCCCCAAAAAAACTTTTTGGTTTATGTGAAAAAAGATGTTTTTTTTAGGGGGGGTTTGTCTTTTGGGTTGCTGTGCGATAAAAAAAGTGTTATCTGTTTCTGAGGTGGTACAGTTTGGTGACGCAATTTTTTTTTCTTTTTTTTTGTGTTTTTAAAATTTTTTATTTTTTAAAATTTTCACGCCCCACCCTTTTTTGAGTCCCCTTTCTTTTTTTGTTTTTTTATGGACCCGAATGGAGCTTGTTTTTGCAGGCTGAAAAGTAGTTTTATTGATCCCTTTTTGGGTACATTAAGTTTTGCTTTTTTTTTTACATTTTTTGGGGTTGGCGAAGTGACCAAAATCAGCACATTTTTGCCCTTGGGAATTTTTTTTATATGGTGTTCACCCATATGGGATACATAATATTATATTTTGATAGATCGGATTTATATGGATGCAGCGATACCAATAATGTTTAGCTCTTTCATTTTATATTTGTAACATGGCAAAAAGGGGGGAGGTTTGAACTTTTAAAAAAAAAAATATTTTTAAAACTTTTTTGTTAACTTATACATTTAGGGCCACGTGTATGAACCTGTTTAGGTCTAAAACTCACTTTTTTGCCCATAGATTACTATGGGTAAAAGAGTGAGTTTTAGAACTAAACAGTTTCATACACGTGGCCCTTAGTCTTGGTCACTAATGGTACAACCTCTTGAACACTATTAGGCAATACAATGGTATTAAAGAATAGCAATCTACTATGGTTCTTCTATTACTTGCCTGGGTGTAATATGAAAACTAAGTAGAGTACTTCAGGCAGGGTGTAATTGGAGTACTAAGATGAGTACTTCAGGCAGGGTGTAATTGGAGTACTAAGATGAGTACTTCAGGCAGGGTGTAATTGGAGTACTAAGATGAGTACTTCAGGCAGGGTGTAATTGGAGTACTAAGATGAGTACTTCAGGCAGGGTGTAATTGGAGTACTAAGAAGAGTACTTCAGGCAGGGTGTAATTGGAGTACTAAGATGAGTACTTCAGGCAGGGTATAATTGGAGTAGTAAGAAGAGTACTTCAGGCAGGGTGTAATTGGAGTTTGTAAGAAGAGTAAATTCAAAGGGAGGGGGTAATTGGAGTCGTAAGAAGAGTACTTCAGGCAGGGTGTAATTGAAGTACTAAGAAGAGTACTTCTAGCAGGGTGTAATTGAAGTACTAAGAAGAGTACTTCAGGCAGGGTATAATTGGAGTACTAAGACGAGTACTTCAGGCAGGGTGTAATTGGAGTACTAAGACGAGTACTTCAGGCAGGGTGTAATTGGAGTACTAAGACGAGTATTTCAGGCAGGGTGTAATTGAAGTACTAAGAAGAGTACTTCAGGCAGGGTATAATTGGAGTACTAAGACGAGTACTTCAGGGGGTGTATTTATTTAAGACAATTTAACTTCAGGCAGAGTGTAATTGGAGTATTAAGAGGATATTCAGGCAGATGTAATTGAAGTTACAAAGAAGATCCTTAGAGGGTATAATTGGAGTACTAAGACGAGTACTTCAGGCAGGGTGTTATTGTAGTTCTAAGACAAGTACTTCAGGCAGAGTGTAATTGGAGTATTAAGACGAGTACTTCAGGCAGGGTGTAATTGAAGTACTAAGACGAGTACTTCAGGCAGGGTGTAATTGGAGTACTAAGACGAGTACTTCAGGCAGAGTGTAATTGTAGTTCTAAGACAAGTACTTCAGGCAGAGTGTAAGTGGAGTACTAGGGTGGCAGCCTTGGAGGCCTTCATTAGGTCCCAGGCTGCCACAACCACCGCTTGACACACTGCGGCTTAATCTATGAGATGCTATGGTCACATTTACCGCATTTACCACATTTATGCCAGTGCGTACTGTCGACAGCACTATAGCCTGGCCTCCTATTGCTTTAGTTTTCCCCCATGTGTACTACCCCAAATGAAGTGACATGTCACTTGGTATTACGGGCGCACAGTGCACGACGGGGAGTGCTATGATTTTAGCGTATTTACGGGGCATACTTAGAGCACAGGGAGAGCACCTTGTAAATTAGATCATGGGGTGCCGTGTGTCTTGGCCACCGAGTGCCTAACAAAGGCCCCTAGGCCTGGTATAGCTGCACACCTATTAAGCCTCACCAGAAGCATGGCCATAAGAGGTTGGTTGTCAGTTTTACATCGAGTATAACAAAGCATTATATAAGCAATCACAGGAACACACTGTAAAGTGTGTAGAAGTTTAACAAAAATAAGGTAAAAAAAATTCTGTTAGAAATTAGTTTTATTTAAAAAAAAAATGGTGACCAAAAAAATAAAATTATGCATATACTCGATCGGAAAGTAACAAATAATATAGTTGACCTATAACTGTAACCACATGGCGAACACCGTGAAAAATGCAAAAAAAAAAAAAAAAACAATGGCGGAATTGTTTTTATTTGCCATCCTTTCACTGAAAAAATGTAAATATTTAAATAAAAGTTAATTAAATAATATAATAAATCTCATCTACCCAAAAATGGTTCTAATAAAAACTACATCTTGACCCGCATAAAACAAGCCCACATCGATATAACTAAAAAATATATAACATAAAAACACGGGTAGCAGAATAGGACAACATAGAATTGTTGTTTTTTTTAAAAAAAAAACTTTATTGTGCAAAAGTAGTAAAACATTTAAAAAAATCTTTGCATATTTGTTATCCCCGTGCCCTTTCTGCTCCACACAAAAACTCCTTGAAATCCTCGTCTAAAACTAAAATTAATTATCCCCCTTCACGTCAATAGAAAATACACCTTGTAGTCCACACAACTTGTATTTTCTTTGTCCTTTTTGGGGGGGTAAAAAAAACTTAGAACATGTTCAATCTTCCACCATATTCCATGTCAAAAAACGCATGTAGGATCCGCGTCCAAAACCCCATAGAGATAAATGGGACTCATTTTCTGACTTTGAAAACTACCTAAAATCCACATAAAATACTCGTTGAACGGTAGAATCTGACGAGTAAATTTCACTCGTCGTGTGGACGCACCCTCAGGCTATGTTCACACGGCTTAACTGCGGGATGTAATTACGCCCCGCAATTAAGCCGTGTGGACGGAGGCGGGGCGGGATTGGGGGGGCGGCACCTCGCCGGCCCATAGACTTGCATATACGTATACGCCGCTGGTAATTCACATGTCACTAATCTCCCCGTCCGGCGTATTCGCCGAGCGGGGAGAGGAGACGTAATCCATAGTTCTCTATGAGAACTGTGGATTACTGTAATGACTGGGACGTTTTCAGCCCGTAATTTGCGCACTACGGCGCGTAATTGTGGACCAAATTACGACCCATTTTAAGCCGTATGAACATGGCCTCAGGGTAACGCATTGTTTGTGCTGCACAGTGAACATATCAGAAACAATGGCGACACTGCTGGGCTTCTTTCCTTTCTATTCCAGAAACCATTAATAAGTTATATCTATCCCAAAATGGGACCAATTAAAAAAATCAACTCATCTCGCATAAAAAAAAGTCCTCATACAGAAAAGTTGAAACGTTATGATTTTTGAAAGGTATAAAAAATAAATAAGTTCAACTTAAAGGTCAATATATGGTACTTTTCTTTGACGTATATGTTACTTCTAGTCTATGGACCTTATGTATGAAAACTGTCTAGCTGTCTTTGTTGTCCTTAGCAACCAATCAGAGCCCATAGCAACCAATCAGATCCCATAGCGACCAATCAGAGCTCAAAGCGGCCAATCAGAGCCCACAGCAACCAATCAGAGCCCATAGCAACCAATCAGAGCTCACAGCAACCAATCAGAGCTCAAAGAGACTAATCAGAGCCCACAGCAACCAATCAGAGCCCATAGCGACCAATCAGAGCTCATAGCGACCAATAAGAACCCATAGCAACCGATCAGAGCCCATAGCGACCAATCAGAGCTCAGCTTTCATTTCATATAGTTCTCTGGAGAAATGAAAGCTGAACTCTGACTTGTTGCTGTGAGCTCTGATTAGTTGCTATGAGCTCTGATTGGTTACTATGGGCTCTGATTGGTTGCTGTGATTTCTGATTGGTTGCTATGAGATCAGATTGGTTGCTATGAGATCAGATTGATTGCTATGGGCTCTGATTGGTTACTATGGGCTCTGATTAGTTGCTATGAGCTCTGATTGGTTGCTATGGGCTCTGATTAGTTGCTATGGGCTCTGATTGGTTGCTGTGAGCTTTGATTGGTTACTATGGGCTCTGATTGGTTACTATGGGCTCTGATTGGTCACTATGGGCTCTGATTAGTCACTATGGGCTCTGATTGGTTGCTGTGAGCTCTGATTGGTTGCTATGAGATCAGATTGGTTACTATGGGCTCTGTTTGGTCACTATGGGCTCTGATTGGTTACTATGCGCAACACGGACAGTCTTACTTAGACAGTTTCCATTCATAAGCTCCAATTCTCTTCCTATAAAGGAGAGAGAGACCCAAACCAGTTCTCCCCAGCAGGATTAGTAGCAATAATCATATAGGTATATATAATACCGCCATATATCACAGAACCCAGTTAGCAGCAAAACACAGCAGAAAGCCACCAACTTGTGAGCCCCTACAAAAAGCTACATTAACTTTGCACCTGAGAGGGCCCTCCCCCCTAAAACCTCAAGCACATAGAGTATGTTCTGTTTGGCCTTTCCCCAGCAGCTGACAATGGTGATCGAGGGTGGTATATAGATTATTATTTTAATAATGGTTTGAATATTAGAAATGTTTCTTCAGTCTCATCAACCTTGTCTATTTTTGGCTGAGTTGGTTTCCAAAGCGGATTAGGAGAAAATGAAGTGAGAATTCAATTTAAATATTTCCACTTTATGATAATATCGACTATGACAAGAAGAAAAGCTACTTTGGTTCAGATGTTTTTATGTTTAAAGGAGGATTCCCATTTCATTGATTAGCATCAAACATGTAGGTAAAGGTGAATAAAGACTATTATCAAATACATTGCTGTTCTGATTTTGCTTCTCCTCAGAGTTAGAGATCTTACCTCCTGCTTTTGTACACAAGCTTCCCCAGTTACTGGCCATGTCTCTCTGCTCTTAGAGGCTCTAGTAGCGGTCAGGATGATGTAATCTCTCCCTGCTATGTTTCTTATCAGAAAGACAGGAGCTTGTTTATATTACTTACTGGCAAGCTTAACCCTTTAGAGCTGTAGAACCGCCCACAGCCTGAACAGGAAGAGAGAGCCTGAAGCTGTAGCACCACCCACAGCCTGAACAGGAAATGAGACCCTGAAGCTGTAAAACCACTCACAGCCTGAACAGAAAAACAGAGCCCGAAGCTGTAGAACCACTTACAGCCTGAATAGAAAGTGGCAGCCTGAATCTGTAGAACAGCCCACAGCCTGAATAAGAAGTGGCAGCCTTAAAATGTAGACCTATCCACAGTCTGAACAGGAAATGAGAGCCTGAAGCTGTAGAATCACCCATAGCCTGAACAGGAAGTGGAAGACTTAAAGTGTAAAAGTGCCCATTGCTAGCCTGAACAGGAAGTGAGAACCTGAAGCTGTAGAATCAGTCACAGCCTGAACCGGAAGTGGGAGCCTGTAGTTTTAGAACTGCCCACAGCCTGAATGGAAGTGGGAGTCTAAAGATGTAGAACCACCCATAGCCTGAACAGGAAGTGGGAGCCTGAAGCTGTAGAACAGTCACAACCTGTACAGGAAGTGGGAGCCTGTAATTTTAGAACCACCCACAGTCTGAACAGGAAATGAGAGCCTGAAGCTATAGAAACACCCACAGCCTAAACAGGAGGTGGGAGCCCGAAATAGTAGAATCACCCCCAGGGCCAGAACAGTAAGTGGAAGCCTGAAGCTGTAGAGCCAGTCACAGCCTGAACGGGATGTGGGAGCCTGTAGTTTTAGAACCACCCACAGCCTGAACAGGAAGCAGGAGCCTGAAGCTGGATGTGAAGAGCAGGTTCTGTGAAACAGCATGGTGAGAAAATCTCTGGAATTCCCTGACATTCTGGGGAAAGAAACGTGTTGGTGTCACAAAATTAAAAATACTTGATTTGTTTTATCATCTGGAGTCTACCCATATCTAGAAATCATTGTCATACATAATAGACTTATACTCTTCCTAGGGTATACCAGGGCTAAATAGCCTAGGTTCCGGCTGGGGCCGTCCTTGTAGGGACGATGTCCCCACATTTTTTTTGTCAGGTAGACTAGCATTTAGGGGATTGTAGGGTCAGATTGGCCCCCTTTTGTATCTGGTTAATTCCCTACTAGCTTACATGTGGATACAGTGAATTTACGTTTTAGTTTTATTTAATCTATTTTAAGATATTTATTAAAGGTTAAGTTTTATAGTCTTGTCCAGTGATTCATTTTTCCCAAGGGGAACAGTGTTTTATCAAGGACTGTATCTGCTGCTGATGGGGGCCAGGACTAAAACGGATCTGTTGACTGATTAGTTTATAAGCAGGTGACGTTCTAAGGTTTTTTGTGAATGCAATGTTCATGTAAATGGTGATTTAGAGGCTTCCGCTTGTTGGATGTGGTGCTCCCGTCTCGCATTTTCATGGCATATCAATTGGCTTTTATGGAAGCAGAGATACCAATTATGTGTAACTCGCATGTAATAATTTTTTTATCTTTAACCCCTTAACGCCGAGGCCTATTTTTTTTTTTTCACGTTTGTTTTTCCCTCCTCGCCTTCCTAGAGACATAACTTTTTATTTTTCCACCTACATTTACATATGAGGGCTTTTATTTTTGGGAAAGAGTACTTTTTAATTTTTTCATTCACTTTTTTAGAAAAATTTCTGGGGAAATGCAAAAAAATTTAAGTGGGGCAAAATGTGAAAAACCGTACTTGCGCCATGTTTGCGGGAGTTTTTTTTTTTATGGCGTTCAATCTTTAGTAAAAATGATGTGTTTCTTTTTCTACGGTTGATAAGAAAACCCGGAAACAGTTGGGCGACATGTTGATGGGTTTTCGGGTTTTTTGGCGTCACTGCGCCTCCCAGCCGAATCCCGCGTCGGGGGGGGGTTCAGTGTTAGGCCATTTCGCCACTTTCCGTGCGCCCCCCTTTAAGGGGCGGGGAGTGGGCGCGGTGTGGGCGCGGGGGGAGGGGTTCCGGGGCCCGGGACCCGGGGTGCTCGAAAAAATCCGGGATGTACGATGGCGGGGCAAAGCGAGGCGCAGTGCAGCACCGGCAGCTGACAGGCAGACTGGTTTTTTTTGGTTAAATGCTCCGGCAGAGGCGAAGTGAAGCAGGATGGAACATGCGAGGAAAATAGAAGATTGCTACACAAAATCTGCGCTTCGCTCCTGCGGGGTATGATTCCCAAAAAAAATCGCCTTTAAAGGGAAAAAAAAAAAAAAAAAAAAAAAAAAAAAAAAAAAAAAAAAATTATTTTTTTATTTAAAAAAAAAAAAAAAAAAAAAAAAAAAAAAAAAAAAAAAAAAAAAAAATAAAAAAAAAAAAAAAAAAAAAAAAAAAACCCCTTAAAAAAATTTTTTTTTTAAAAAAAAAAAAAAAAAAAAAAAAAAAAAAAACAAAACCCCCCCAAAAAACAAAAAAAAAAAAAAAACCACACAAAAAACAAAAAAAAAAAAAAAACAAAAAAAAAAAAAAAAAAAAAAAAAAAAAAAAAAAAAAAAAAAAAAAAAAAAAAAAAAAAAAAAAATAAAAAAAAAAAAAAAAAAAAAAAAAAAAAAAAAAAAACAAAAAAAAAGAGTAAAAAAAAAGAAAAAACCCCAAAAAACCGAAGGGGAAAAAAAAATTAAACTTTAAATCCGGGAAATAATTATCAAATTCAAAAAACCTATTTCACCCAAAAATCCAATCTGGGCCAAAAAACTTAAAATTGGGGGGAAAGGATTGGCCCAATTAAAACCCCGGGGGAATTAAAATCAGAAAAATTAAAAAAGGAAATTTTTAAGCAAAGGTTGGCTACTGGGCCCAAATAGGAAGAGACAAAAAAATTTTAAAAAATTGGGACAAAAGCCCCGGGGGAAAAATTTGGGAAAAAAAAACCCCAAAACAAAAAAAAAAAAAAAAAAAAAGGGATTGCTGGCTAGTGGGGGTTGGCTATCCCAGCCCAAACGGCGCAAGTACTTCTCCCATTTAGTTATGGAGAGATGGGCGCTCTGAAATCTCGGGGAGAAGTTGGGAGAAGTAGCTCGCACTTGATTGGCTGGGATAGCCAAGCCCGCTGTCAGCAAACAGCTCTTTTCTGTCTTTTTAATGTATTTTTAATTATCCCGCCGTGGATTTGTTTTTTAACTTCCCTTTTTGTATTTCTGTTTTTGCTGCAATTAGCTGTAACACCTGGTGTATGTAGCAGGATCGTGCTGTAATCCCACTACAAAGCCCTTTACCGGCATCAGAACATACTCGTACATCCAATGTCATCAAGGGGGAAAAAAGTTTTTTTTTTTTAAACGTCTAATATTTGCTTTATTTGTATATTGTCATTTATTCCCCCTAGGGCACTGGAACATGTGATTGTTTTTTTTTTTGTCCTATATACAAAAAGTACTGTATTTTCCCTTTATAACAGGTTTTTATTGATTTTCCTTTTGAAACCCTGTTATTTTTCTATGGCAGGGTGTAATAGTTGTACTAACATGGCAGCTTCGGAGACCTTCATAAGCCCCATTTAAATAATCCCCAAAAACATTAAAGGTCAGCTTCACCTTTGGCTTGAAAAGGGGGGAATTTGCGGGTTTTTGGGGATTGGTGGTTGCTGACTGTACCCAAACAACCGCACCCATCATGGGGGGGGGAAAGGGAAATCCATCAAAAAAGAGGTGCCCGCCCATTCATGGCTTCAATATCCACGTTATCTGGATCCACCCATTAGCTCATTATTTTTTAAGGATAAACCCCTCTGGGCCCTTTACGGTATTCAAAGCAAATTAGTGTTCCAGGGGCGGGTGGCTTTTTTGGGGGTTTTTCTTTTTGTAGAATTTTCCAAGCACGGCGTATTAAAAAAAAAAAATGAAACAGATCCCAACCCCTTAGCATTTAAAACCAATGAGCCATCATCGGGAACCCCTCATTGGTTTCTTTAGTTATAGTTTGTAAGGTTGAAAAAGACGAGAGTCCATCCAGTTCAGCGTTGGGTTAAGGGGGTTTTTGATCCAGAGGAAGGCAAAAAACCCCCAATGAGGTAAAAGCCAATTTTTCCCCATTTTGGGAAAAACCCTTTTCCCCGGGCTCCAATTTTGGGCAATCAAAAAAATCCCGGGTCTTTTAAACCCACTCCCTAAATTTCCTAGCCCCTTAAAAACTTGTTAATTATTACGTTTCAGAAATGACCCAAAACCCTTTTTAAAATTTGGGTTAGTGAATTCACCAGGGACAATTTCCCTTTGGGGCAGAGATTTCCCCAAAAGTCTACTGCTCTTACAGTAAAGGGAATCCCTTTCTTTTTTTTATGTAGAAACTTTCGTTCCTAAAGACGTAGGAGGATCCCCCCTTTGGTTTTTGAAAAAGCCCTGGGTAAAAAAAATTTCTTTAGCGAGTTCTCTTTTTTTGGCCCTTAATATATTTAAACTATTTTTTTTTCCCCCCCGAAGCCGTTTTTGGGCCTCAAAAAACAAAAATAACCCCAATCTTGTTTACCCTTTTGGGTACTGTAGTCCCACCCAGTCCTTTTATTTTTTTTGTTGCCCCCTTTTGAAACCTGTTAAAGTTTTAAAATTGTTTTTCCCTTTGTGCATGGTCCCCCAAAATGTAACAATACCCGTGGGGTTAAAACCCAGTGACTTGTTTTTAAGGGGAGAAAAAAGGTTTTCCTTATGTGAAATCTATCCCCCTTTTAATACCCCCATGATCCAAATTTGCCTTGGCAGCCTTTTCTGACACTGGCTGCTACAATTAAGTTTATGTCCACGGGTTTTCCCAAAGCCCTTTTTCCTGTACTTTTACCCCCCTTTTTTCCCTTTAAACTTGTACCCTTTTTGGGGGGTTTTTTCCCTTCCCCATGGGGCAAAAACCTTTTGCATTTTTCTGTGTTAAAACCTATCTCCCTTTTCCCCTGCCCGGGCCTCCAAAAATTTCCAGTCCTTTGTAAAAAAACACATTTTCCCTCTTTTGTGTTGATTACTTTACAGAGCTTAGTATGTTTTGCAAAACGAATTTACGTCCCAATCCATTTTGTAAGATTTTAAAAGGGAAAATTTGGTTGAAGGGGAAATGGGGCCCCAAATTTCGGACCTTGGGGTTTCCCAAAATTTACGCGATCCAGTTGGGGTTTGTACCGTTAATTACTACCCTTTGTTTTCTATCAGTGAGCCAGTTATTTCCCAAACTTGCAAAATTTTCCCCAGTCCAACCCATTTTCATTTACTCACCAATTTTAAAGGGGGCCCCTTATAAATGTTTTAAAAAAATTTAAAATTATATGAATTTCCGTGCCTCCCCGTTTTTCCAGTTAGCATTTGATTCCCTCTTTGAAGCTGATGGATTGTCTGACAGGAGACCCTTCTAAATCCTTTGGGGAAAACGGGTTATAAAATTTATTGTAAAGGAGATACTAGGATGGGCATTAGAGAAACCTTAAAACATTTTACCTAAAAACAGATTTAAAGTTTCCCCGGCCATATTTTTCCGGATCCTTTTTTGACCTTTTTTTTGAATATTGGCCCCACATTTGCTAGGGCCCTTTCCTTTCCCAAACAACCCCGTTATTAGCATTTTCAAAAATTTTTTAAAGGATGGGGGACAAATTATAAATCATTTTAACCCCCTTAGGACATGGGTGTATGACTGGCCTGGGGATTTGTTTTTTTAATTTCTTAAGAAAGAGCTGCACTTTTCCTGGGTTAGACAAGAAATTTTAAAGTTGGGTTTCCCTTCACCCCTTGTTCAACGGGAAAAGGCTCATCCCCCTCGGTAAATAAAGTGGGGGGAAAAAAAAGTTTTTAAAATAGGTTTGTTTTTTTCCCTCATCCCCTTACGGGTCTTCCCTCGTTTTTTTAAAAAAGGGCCAACATTTTCTGTTTTTTTTTTATTTTTAAATTTTATAAAAATTTTTTGGGGGGTTTAGTTTTATTTCTTTGGCGTTCTTTTTTCCCGGGTCCCCAGCTTTGTTCCCTTTTTATCTTTATTTTACACACTTTTTTTTTTTCCTTTTTTAGTCCCTTTTCACTGCCCTCCTGTTTTAGTAGCTGAAACATTTCTTTTTGTTTTTTTTTGCCTCTTTTCCCTCCCTTTTGGGACCCCACTTTGGGGTTTTTCCTGTTTCTAATTTTTTTTTTCCCTTTGGGTATTTTACCTCTCACAGTGGTACCCTAGGATTTTTTAAAAATACCCCCATTTTTTATTAGTTTCCCCATATTTAAACACATTGTCCAAATTTTTCCAATAGGGTTTTTTGGGCCCCCCCTAAGCAGAATAAAATTAGCCTTCCAAAAATTTCAGTGTTTTTGTAGCCCCTTTGGGAAAAAAAAAACTCTTTTAAAGGAAAAAAGGGGAAATTTATTTTTTTATGGCCCACTTTTCCCCTTTTTGCCCTAAACCTAAACCCTTTTGTTACTCTGTCAGGTCTTTTTTAGTAAATATAAATCTAGAAGGGTTTTCCCTTTTTAGTCGGTTTTCCCACCTTTTGGCAAAGGTAATTATCATTAGTTTTGCCCAAAAACCTGTTTCCTTTGTAAAGAGCTAAAGGTTTTCAGATTCCCAAATTGATTTTCTGGATATTTTAAAGGGTCGCCCATAAAAAATTAACCTAATTCTGTTTTGGCCCCCTTTCTATTTCCCTGGGGGGGGTTCCCTTTTTTTTTTATGGGTTTTTGTTATACTTGGGGGCCTTTAGAAAGCCCCCTATTAGTTTTTATATTGTTATTTTACCCCCAGGGTATTTTCCCCAAAAAATGATTCCCTTGTTCTTTTCCTGTACCTATATTTCCCCCCAGTGTTGGCTTCAGACAGGATTTTAATAGAGACGGGAACCCCCCCCCCCTTCCCGGTCTTTACAATCCTTTCTAAATAGACTGAAACCCTGTAAGAAAACCGCCCAGTCGTAGTCTCGTCCCGCCATTTTCTCAGTTATCCCCACTAAAGTCATATTTTTCTTCATCTTTTGTAAATTTTAGTTCATTAATTTTTTTTGGGGACTCCCGGCATGGTCAGCATGCAATGTGATTTTTTAGTTTTTATTTTTCTCCCCGATATTTTTTTAAACTATTGTAACCCCCCCCTCCACTCCACCCCCTGATTTATTAATAATTCCCCGTCTTCCCCGTTTTTCAAAAATTTTCCCATGTGGGCCTTTTTATTGTTTCTTTTGGGTTTATTGGGGTGCTTGGTATTGGTAAAGTGTTTTGTAACAAAGGCCATTTCGTGAAAAAGGGTAGGAAATTTGGGGGATAATTCTTAATCTTTAATATGGGGCCCTCATACATTTACAGTATACTGAGTACCAGAAGCAGAATTTAGTCACACTTTTGTAAGAACAATTCGGCTGCTTTCGAGCTCCTGTGGTCTCCTGTATACATTGGGTGACAACCAGTGATAAGAATAGACTTTATAATGACCACAAGAGTTGACACCGTTTGTGACACAAATTAAAATCTTACGTGTCTTCTCCTCAGTAGCTACATTTGTGATAGCTCCCGCTCATGGTCACTGCAGTCTGTGGTATGTCTCGAATTAACAGAGCCCCATAGCAAAATGAGATGGAGTCCCACCACCACGTAATGACAATAAACATCAGCATAAGTAACAATTTATGGTATAAGTAATAACGCCATATACCAGGGAGTTAACATAGCAGTACTGGAGAGCACAAAGCCCCCAACTTCTTATTCTCTACATAATAGGAACAATGTTCTTGAACCTGAGTGGGCTCCCATCTTTCCTTTTATAACATACCCTGTTTCCCCGAAAATAAGACAGTGTCTTACATAAAGGGGTTGTCTCACTACAAGGATTGCTGCTTTTTATGTTAAAGATCTTGCAAAAACAAGTCACTTTGCAATATGTGCCCAAATAATAGTATCCTCCCTATTCCTAGATATCCCCTCTTGTATGGGCTGCATCAGCTCTTAGGTCATATAGCTACAGACCCTGTTTCATTTTCTCCTGATAGGCGGGCCAGCCTGGTTGCTATAGCTACAGACCTGTTCAATCTCTCCTGATAGGCTGCCAGCGCTGGTTGCTATAGCTACAGACCTGTTCAATCTCTCCTGATAGGCTTCCAGCGCTGGTTGCTATAGCTACAGACCTGGCTTCTACTGCAGCCTAGTAGAAGCCAGTAAACAAGCCCCTGAATTCATAGTGAAACCAAAAAAACAGGACTGAGGTCAGATGAATCAATGTAGTGAGACAACCCCTTTTAAGTGTTGCTCCTAAAGACGAGCTAAGACTTATTTTTAGGGGCTGTCTTATTTTTCCATGAACAAGAATTAACATTTATTGTTGAACAAAAAATCAACCTGTATTAATATACTGTAGTGATTTCATCACAAACATCAGCATAAGCAGCCAAACTCTAAATTGCATAAAAAAATGCACTAGGTCTTTTTTTTGGGGGGAAAGGGGGTAAATATCTAAGATCTAAGCATCCTCTAATGTAACCATTGGTGATAATTATGAGGAGGGCGGGGGGAATTTTGGGGAAACCCTGCTGATTTTTAATTTGCAGGCTTTGTAGGGAAAAGGGGGGTTTGGGGGACCCAGGCTGAAAGGGCCCATGAAATATGGGGTTAAAGGAGGGAATTTTCACATGGATAGGGCCCGGAGGATAACCAGCTGAGCCCTGGAGAAGACTCCACAGGCTTACTAATTCTATATACATAGCCAGCTGCCCAACTTCTTTACTTGGGAACCCCCGGAGTTGAAAAGGACAAAAATTTTTAAGCAGTTCACAGTGGGGAAAAAAAGTATTTGGGTACATGGTAATATTGCCCCCGTTTTTCCACCTACAAAAAAAATGGGGGAGGTCTGTAATTTTTTTTCATAGGGTTTACTTCAACGTGAGAGCCCGAATCTAAAAAATTCCAAAAAACATTGTATGATTTTTAAAAAAAATTAAAATTTTCCCTTTTAAAATTGTGAAATAAGTATTTGACAAAATAAAAAACCCGGAAAATTAAGGAGATGTGGGATGAGCTGGTTTTTTAACCTTTTCTTTTTTTTTTTTTTTTTAAAAAAAAAAGCGGCAAAAATGAGGGGGGGTTTCAATGTCTAAAGCAAACCAAAAGAAAAGTTTTTGGGTGCATTGTTCATAAAAAGACACTTTCCCAACCGCCAAAAAATGGGGGGGCGTCCTGCTGGCATCCCCCACACTCGGGATATTTTTCCCCATATAAGAATTTTGGTTCGGCAAAAGGGGGGCATTATGCCCCCGACAGGAGAAAATATCTCAATTTGCTCGGGCCCGAGCCCGAGGAGTCAAAAATGGAGCTGGATTTTCCATTAGCAAAAAAAGTCCCTTTTTTTCAACTTAAAAAAGTGCAAAAAAAAAAACAAGTGATTTCCCGTTTATTATCAAATATATAAAAAAGACTTATTTTTAAATTTTAAAAATAAATTAAAATTTAAAAAAAAATTTTTAAAAAATTAAAATAAAATCTCAAAAATTTTAAAAAAAAAATTTTGAGCTGAGAGTCGAAGTGGAGCTAAATTTTCGTAAGGGGGGAAAATGTCCAAATTTCTCAACTTACCAGTACAAAAAATAAAAAAAATAATTTTTTTATAATTATCAAAAATATAGAAAATTTATTTATTTTAAATTTTAAAAAAAATTTTTATATAAAATTCATATAAAAACTATAAATTTTCCCAAAATATTAAAAAATCTCCCATAAAATGTATTTTTTAAAAAAATAAATCTAAAATAATTTTACATTAAATCCACTGTGAGTTGTTGTTTTTTAATTTTTTAATTAATATCTTAAATTTAAAAATTTTTTTTTTGCTGCTTCACCTTTATTCTAAAACAGCGAGCCGCACAGCAAGGAATGCGGGCCCCTGTGGCCCTCCAGAGGCGTCCCAAGTTCTTTACACAGCTATTAAATGATTTTTTTTCCCCTATCTATGTTTATATAGTTTGGTGCTTTATTATGCTCCTAAGTTCCTAATGTGGCAAAAACACAGGCGGGGGCGGGAAAAATTAAGCCCTTTTTGAGACAAAAACATTTTCATAATTCGGCGCTTATACCTGAAAAAATGTAAGAAAATCACTTTGTGCAGCTTTTTTCCCATACATGTTTCCCTTAAAGGGTTTCTACTAAAAGGATTGCTGCTTTTTATGTTAAAGATCTTGCAAAAACAAGTCACTTTGAAAAATTATGTCCATTAACAGTGTCCTACCTATTCCTAGATATCCCCTCTTGTATGGGCTGCATCAGCGACTCAGGTTGCTATAGAAACAGAACTGTTCAGTCTCTCCTAATAGGCTTCCAGCACTGGTCGCTAAAGCTACAGACCTGTTTGATCTCTCCTGATAGGCTGCATGCGCTCGTAACTATAGCTACAGACCTGGCTTCTACTGCAGCCTAGTGGAAGCCAGTAAACACGCCCCTGAATTCAAAGTGAAAACAAGAAAAGAGGACTGAGGTGAGATGAATCAATGTAGTGAGACAACCCCTTTAATATTCGGTACAGAAATCTTTGTTTGCAAATACAGGGGTCAGACGTTTCCTGTAGTTCTTGACCAAGATTGCACACACTGCAGTAGGGATTTTGGCCCACTCCTCCATACAGACCTTCTCCAGATCTTTCAGGGTAGGGGGCTGTCGCTGAGCTAGGTATAGCATGGGTTCAGTGCGTGACTCCTTCACCTAGTTTGGACTAATGCCCATTTACATGAGGAGGCTAAGGACATGGTGGTCCTTTCTAATCTTTGATATGGGGCTCTCATGCATTTATATTTAGCACCGGTAGCAGAATTTACTCATACTTTTGTAAGAACTATTCAGCTGCTCTCGAGCTCCTGTGGTCGCCTGTGTAGACATTGGGTGACAACCAGTGATAAGAATAGACTTTCTAATGACCACAAGGGTTGACACCGTTTTTGATGGTCCCTTTGTGGCACAGATTAATATCGTATGTGTCTTCTCCTCAGTAGCTACGTTTCTACGGCTCATGACCATTGCTTCTATTACATGAGATACTGCACCAAAAAGAGAGGTTCCATATGGCATCACACCGAGTGCCACAAAGACTCCATGTACCCAGAGCTGTATTAACAACATTATG
The DNA here is from genome assembly GCA_025379985.1 of Phyllomedusa bahiana. Lineage (NCBI taxonomy): Eukaryota > Metazoa > Chordata > Amphibia > Anura > Hylidae > Phyllomedusa > Phyllomedusa bahiana. The sequence continues at coordinate 17,180 of JAODAL010026733.1, read as the reverse complement.
GGCCCCTGGAATAACACTGCAGTGGCCCCTGCCCAAACACTGACATCCAAAGGTATTGACTCTAGCCACCCATTACACCCATATTATCACGACATTTAGTTGGAGCCTACAACTATTTGGCAGAACAGGGGAGCTTTGGTCCCTTCTCCACCATGGTTTTAACTGTTTGCACACTAAAAACACACAAACAGTAAAATAAAGAAGCCAAAAGGAATCCAGGGATGTTTTCTTGTATTCCTGGGACAAGCATACAAACCAGGGGCTCCTATATTTTGGGCCCCAAATGGGCAATGCCTAGAGTGCAATTGAAAAAGAGGGCCCCTGATACCTCCATATCCTTAGAAGTCTATGTACCCCTGCATACCTCCAATATTACAAAACTTTTTTTTTATCCTAGAGATGATGCTCCCATTTCAGTAACATGGCACCATATGGCGGCACGCAGATTGCCATAGAGACTCCAAGTGCTTCCACATCCTTAGAAGTTTATGCACCTCTGTATGCCACCCCTGGGGGTGGAGGAGATCGTGTGGCCCTTTCAGGTGTTTTATTAATGTCTTGCACTCACAGTGTCAGTTGACGATGACTAAGGACTCATTGTCTGAAACGCGTCAGCAATATACCCTATGAGTAGAGTTGCATCAGGCTTGTTATGTTCCTTGTTGAAGTTTAAATTGGATATAATAAAGAAGAAAAGTTTTTTAATACATTTTTTTTAATTCCCTGGATGTGCAGCTGGTCTCTTTGTTTCTTGGTCCATTGGAAGCTTTGGCTTGGCTTCACAGTGCTCCAGCTGGGGAGTCGTTCAACAAGATTGGTGAGCGGACATGGTGTTTCTTTCCGTATGTCTCCAATGTTAGTCTATGTCTACACAGCACAGGCTATTCATTGGATTTACGGTGGATTTAGCTGAAAATCCAACTGAACCTGTGTAGACCTCAATAGAGAATCCGTGCTGTAGTCTACACAGCACGGATTTTCTACTGAGCCACCGGCCGTCTGGCGGAAGATAGAACATGTTCTATCTTCCGCCAGATTGCCATAGCCTCAATGTACGGGGCCGGGGGAATCCAAAATCCGACCGCGTTTTTGGCGCAGTAGCCATAGCTGTGTAGACATACTTACTAAAAATTCTTACCCTAGTGTTGTTGCTTCTATTTCAGTCACATGGCACCATATGGCGGCATGCCGAGTGCCACCGAGACAATTATGGGCAACGTCCCAACATGCCAAAACCAGTTTTTTTGGTCTATTTTGCGCCAAAACCACTTTTGACGCCATATTCTTGTTGTAGATGAACTGTCATACAACAGAACTAGGTGCATTGTATGCCCGACATGACACGATGTAACGCGCCTAAATATGGTGCGTTGTGCGCCCCTGTCGGGCAATGCGCCTCAATAGGTGCATACATATACTAACAATGATATGCTATGTGCCGCGAGTTGCGCAATGGAGGTAGTGGATCTTCTGGACCGCCGCAAGCGATGGTTACAGCCCTCACCAGGGAGCGGAATCTATGTAGGTCCTGGTTTTCACCAGAGCCCGCCGCAAAGCGGGATGGACTTGCTGCGGCGGGAGTCTACCAGGTCGCTACCCCTGACGTGACTTGCTTGCGGAGGCAGCCGAGGTATAGCGTGATACATAATCGTAAGGTAGGCTCGTAGTCGGGGACAGGCAGAAGGTCAGGGCAGGCGGCTATGGTTCGTGGCCGTGGACAGGCAAGAAGGTCAGGGCAGGCGGCAAGATTCGTGGTCAAGGGACGGAGGCAAACGGTACGGTACACGGTAATCAGAACAAGACTTCAGGAACGCTTTCTCAGTAGGCTGAATGGCACTAAAGTTCTGGCAAGGGCATCAGGAAGAGGCAGGCTTAAATAAGGGCAGTGACCGGCAATGCCCAATTACCGGTGTGCTGGCCCATTAAATTTAACAGTGCTGGTGCGCGCGCGTCCCCGCTCCCTCGGGAGACAGGAGCAGCAGCGGGAGCGTGGCCGGGTAAGTGAGCCGGGACTCGGCCGGCAGGACAAACTCGGCCGGCAGGACAAGCGCGTCCGCTGCCCTACATGCGGGCAGCGGCGCCGCTAGACTGAGGGGCACGGGTTCGCCTGTGACCCGGGTTGAGGGTCGCAGGGGCACCCGTGACAACGATATTCACCTTTTTAAGCACAATGCGCCTTTTAAGTTTTCTATGCAAGGTATACCTGACGCCAGATTTTTGAAACGATCAGACTTTCAGGCGCACTTTACACTGAATTAATTCGCCTAAGACTGGCATAGATACGCCACTTTTCTGACATCGCGCCCTATGTGCTTCTGTAGAAGTCCCCTGTATACCTACAATGTTATATAACTTTTTTACCCTAGAGCTGATGCTTCTATTTCAGTAACATGGCGCCATATTGCGGCACACAGAGTGCCACAGAGACTCCATGTGCCGCCATTCATACAACACTAAGCAGTTAGAATCATTTGTGAATGGCCAGATACTTGACCTCCTTAAAGGGGTTGTCTCACTCCATTGATTCATCTCACCACAGTCATGTTTTCTTAGTTTATTTTTGAATTCAGGGGCGTGTTTACTGGCTTATACTAGGCTGCAGTACAAGCCAGGTCTGTAGCTATAGCATCCAGTGCTGACAGCCTATCAGGAGAGATTGAACAGGTCAGTAGCTATAGCGACCAGTGCTGGCAGCCTATCATGAGAGATTGAACAGGTCTGTAGCTATAGCGACAAGTGCTGGCAGCCTATCAGAAGAGCTCACACAGGTCTGTAGCTATAGCAACCTGAGGAGCTGATGCAGCCCATACAAAAGGGGATATCTAGGAATAGGAAGGACACTGTTAATGGACACATATTGTAATGTGACTTGTTTTTGCAAGATCTTTAACATAAAATGCAATCCTTGTAGTGAGTCAACCTCTTTAAAGGGATTTTAACACGAAGTAAAATTGACGTGGGACTCTTGCAAATGAAATAACAAATTTTTTCACCATTCATTATTATTACAAATTCGCACTGTTTTTTTTTTTACTGCTGTTTTAGTGATCCTTTATTTACAGCTCTCCCGGGGGTACGCCCAGGGCTAAGAGCTCCTCAGTCCTGGTGCATGCTCGACATCACTTCTCCTCTGGGGCAGTCTGGTTTTTCAAACCCCCGGTGTGTCATTTATCCGTCCTCTGTGCTCCTTAGTATTTATAAAACATGCAAATAAATAAAAATAAACCTCAGTGAGGTATGTGCATTGATAAGAAAAAACAAAACAAAACAAGGTTTGGTTTGCAAGGATTTGAACCGGGACCCTTGTGCTGGGGGAAAAACGTTACTCTAGCTATCACAATGCTTTACTTTAAACAGACCTTTCTTGCTAGAGGGGGGAAAGGCCCTGGTGATGTCACCCTGCTGGGTCCATGATATGCAATTCAAAAAAATCACCAGGCTAAAACCCGAGCTGGATGCAGGAGGTATGAAATGAGATTGTGGCAAAACCCCTTAAAGTATTTGATATGGTTGTATGTGTAGGTTTGTGATGGTAGTGGAAGCAACAGTATAAAATCATCATGTTATATATCGTTAGATATAAAAGATAACATTGCAGACGTGACCTGTGACCCCTGGCTGTTTAAGGAACTTCCTGCCCTTGCTCCTGGTCAGTGCGTTGTTGTCTACATTTATAGAGTTTGACCACTTACTGCTGTATCGCTGCTGTTTAGGTGTGCATTACCTGTGTGCTACCTGCGATCCGGTAAATAGAGATGAATGACACAACGGTTCCAGGAATGTCCAATAAAATTTCCAAACGTTTATTTCCGATTCATTAAAATGCAAGGAGAGCCCTCCACAGCATAGCAAAAAAAAAAAAAGTAAACGCTGACGCGTTTGGGGGCAATCCCCTTAATCATGGCATAAAATCCAACGAAAGGCCCCCTATATATACTTTTAATAGAGATAAATCGTAAACTCACCTCTCTGAGTCTGCCTCCTCCATTGATCCGCGGCATAACGGACTTCCGGGACGCCAGAGACAGCTTGCACGCGCCCATCCAACAACCACATGAGTGTCGGCGTCTTAATATAGCGGTGTAGGCGCCCATATGGATAAACGCCGCGTGCGTTTGGGTAGGTGTCCTGCATGTGGACACCCGCACTGCGGGCCTGTGGAAAGCTGCGCATGCATACTACAGTCAATAGCGGGAATCGGCGCAGGCGCACAAGGGTGCCCGTGTCCGACAGCCGCGCATGCGCACTGTGTCAGATGCCAAAACCGGCATAGAAGAGAACTACAATGTATCATGTAGATGGAAGAGAGGAAGAATACCATGCCGGAGTAAAATGAGAATATGAAATGGAATATATGTGGAAATGGAATGGGCTATGTGTGATGAAAAGAGGGAAATTAAAATGATGATAAACATCAATGTAGACTGGGGGTGAAATATGTGTAATACAATGTTTTGCAGAACAGACTGAAGACATGGGGGAGAAAGTAAAAGAGGGGGAAAAAACCGGAAAGAAACAGAAAAAAAGAAATAAGAAGGAAAAAGGGAGAAGAAAGTAGAATACAGAGGAAGAAAGATAACACAATCTCACCCTGATGTAGACCCTGGTCTTTTATCGAAGCTGTGGGAGAAAAAAAGAAAAAATTTTTTTATGATTTGAAAAATTTTTGCAAATAAATAGTTTACATTTTTTTAAAACCCTTTTGGTTGTAACGTATTAAGGTGTGTTCCCGAAGGGTTCACGTTGTTTCAGTATTTTAAAATGTTACCGCCCTTTTTTGGAACCCGGAAAAGTTTTAAAATCTGATATCGTAATTTTGGAATGTTTTTTAGCTTTGGAGAAATGATATGGAATTGGAAGCCAAGTTTTACTGCATCTGATAGTTGACTTGTGGTTGGAAATACGATCTTTTATCCTTTGGGTAGTTGGGTAGTACACCGCATGGACATTTTATGATATATACAACCAATGTGCCGTCACATGTGTGGAAACCCTTGATCTCAAATCTTTTGCCAGTCCTGGGATGTAACCAAGGAGCCTTCATAAAGTTGGAAAGTGTACCAAAAAGTAAACAGGGAAACGTCCCCTTTTCTGCAAGGATTGGGTTGTTGTTGGGTACAGAAAAGGGATGGTCCCTATGCAGCCCCGATTGGGGTTGTCCATGATGTTCTTGGTCTTTTTGGCCAATAGGGGTTCTGTTTTGGAATTCCTATAATTGGTTTTGCATTTCTCAGAATTTCCCCGTGTTTTGTAGAAATTTTAATCCCTTTCATTAGGGGGGATATGTTGTTTCAAAAGGTTTTCTCGATGGTTTAGCCACAGCATTGTGTTTTACAAGGTCTGGAACTAGGTGTGTTTGGATAACCCCGATTTTAAATTTATCTCGCATTTCTTCAATTTCTTAAGTCTATTGTGGGTTTTGGCCATAGGTTAACTGAATTTTAGTTGAGTTTGGAAGGGATTCTTTTTGAGTTGGGGTGGCAACTGTGGAAAAAGGAAAAACTGTTTCTGTCAATTTTTTTGGTGTAGATATGGTACCCATGGTTTTCCTGTTGTCTTTTAACAAGAGTGTTAGGAAACGGTTTATTTTTTACAAATTGTATTGTGAATTGTAGTTCAGGGGGATTTGGGAAATCCAAGGAGAAAAATGTTTTTTGGGAATCTGGTTTCCCTTCCAAAAGCAAAAAAAATCTTAATACCTTTAGGTGATGGCATGTTCTGGGGAAGGGTTTTTATTTTATACAAAAGTGGTTCAAAAATCTGCCATATAAGGTTGGATATGGGGGTGCCCTGTTGGACCCATAAGGTCCACATCTTGTTTGTAGAAAGTGTTTTCAAATTTAAAAAAAAAGTTCTTTAGAATGATTGTGAGAAGATCAATACAAAAATTGATTTATTGGGTGAAATCTGTGTTGTCCATTAAGTAGGATAGCCTTAATACCCAAGGTGTTCAATTGAATGTAGAGGTTACGACATCAAAAGAGACTAAACGAGTTGGGATCTTTCCTTAGTGTGGAGTAATGACAGAAAGTCCTCTGTGTCTTTAACAAATGATCGTGGTGTTTTGATTAAAGGTGAGAAAATTTTCTCTAAAAATTGTGCCAAAGGTGAAAAAATGGAGTCTGTAGATGCCACTATTGGTCTGCCTGGTGGTTTGTCTAGACATTTATGTATTTTTGGGAGGATGTAAAATACTAGTGTAGTCGGATGTTCAGCCATGAGAAATTGATATGTGAGTTTGTCAATGATGTTCTTATGTAGGGAGATGTCTAATAAGGATTGTATCCTCTTTTTAATCTTGAATATGGGATCTGAATCTAGGGCTAAGTACTGTATGTGTCAGTGTCCCTTAGTTGTCTATAGACCTCCTCCTTGTACGTAGTTTTATCCAAGACTACTGTGGCACCCCCTTTATCTGCAGGCTTGATGATAATATTAGGATCTGAGCGTAGAGCACGAATGCCATTAATCTCATCCCTATAAACATTTTTCAAAATTTTATGATGTGCATGATCATTAAGATATTTATCTATATCATGATTCACAATAGATACAAATGTTTCTACTGGATGATAGGTCTTGGGAGGATTATAATTACTAGGTTTACGTAAACCGAGAGTCCCAATCGATAGAGCTGTGCTAGTTGTCTCACCAACTCCCGTTGTTGTGGATATCTGTGAGAAGTGGGTTTTGAGACGCACGGATCTGAAGGAGCCTAACCAGGAAGAGTGAGGAAGTGTGAATCTGAAGCTGCCTGTGGTGCTGTGAAACAGCATGGTGAGACAACCACTTTAAAATGTCGGGATTGGAGCAATTTCCAATCCCTGTTGCTAGTGGTTGGTCCATACTGTAAGTGCCGTTACCTGTCAGGTATGGAGCAGGCTCAGGGGGTAAGCCATCTCTGTACTGGCTTTGTGATTTAAGTGCAGATCAATTGACAGCAAAGGGTTAAAGGATGGCTATTTTGTAACTTTACTTGTATATAACATTATAAATGTTGTCATATGTGGTTTGTATTAGTTATGTCTATAACAGGTACTGCAGGGTGAGGGGGCATATAAAGATCTATGGTGTAATCAAGGAGGTGATGTATCATATGCCTGCTGTGCCCCTTGTCAGTACATGTCTAGAGATTGATAGGCAGGTAATAGCTTCCTACTGCCTCCCACCTCTCACAGCCATACAGATATAAAGAGAGAGTGATTCTGCAGCTGCATCCCCTCCTCTCCCTCCCTGTCTGTTTACTCATTACTCTAAATGACTTTTTGAGGGGGCTGTGGAGGATTCTAAATATTCAAACCTCTCCTGACATGTCTGTTTTAGTAAATCCTTGTGTTCCCATTTTAAAAAACAATTTTTGGGTCTTTCTATTTTTTATTTAAAATTGTGTTTTCTTTTTATTCTCCTAGAAAAGTATTAATGAATCAGTATATGGGTGTTACCATTGCCCCGGTCAATGGGGCGGTCTCTGCAACATGAGTGTAGCATGATTGGGACTGTAGATGTGTAGGGACACACCCCCCCAATAGGTAACACCCATCTGACAGATTGGTAATTAATTTCTAGGAGTAATAACAGAGGAACAGCACAACACAGAGATATAAGAGAAGAGGCTGCAGGATTGTTATTTCACAGAGAACACAAGGATTTACTAAGACAGACATGCTAGGAAAGGTCACAGATTTGGAAGAGGGACATATATGTCCCTCTTCTATATATGTATTCACATGTGTTCTTCATACAGAATAACTATAGGTGCCCTCTAGGGAAATCAGTAGTGCAGCTCACAAGTATACGAAAATTTTTTGCTAGTTTACCAGAAATGTAGATTCTAGAGATGAAGTAATGACAGTAAATATCTTGTCCTAAATCTGATGAAGAGCATTGAGGTCAGACTGTTCTCATGCTGAGGAGGTCGGCCATAGAGAGAAATAATAGAAAAAAATGCAATTACTATGTAATACTGTAGAGGAGAAGGGGAACTTGCTGCTTAAAGGGGTTTTATCACCATGTTGTATCACAGAACCACAGGCAGCTTCAGGCTCAGACTTCCTTGTCAGGCTGTGGGTGGGTCTATAGCAGTGCTTAGCATATCAGCTCTAGTGTTCCTAGCTGATCCTGTAACAGTTACATGACTGCTTGAGATTTATCATTTGTAGTGCAGAAGGGTTAACACTTGTCATAAAGCCTACCAAGATACCTAACTGTTAACCCCCCCAAATTCTGTCACACATTCATCACTTCCTGCACTTTGGCACCCACTGGCACTTATCTGTATATAGATGTATGGTCTGGGTGGCAGGTTCATCCACTTTTTATGTATACTACCCTATATATATGTAACATGACCGGACCATTGTAAACCAAGCACTTGTCACCCTTTGTTTCACCTATACATCCTAATAGATTGTAAGCTCTTGCGAGCAGGGCCCTCACACCTTGTGTCTCATTTGTAAGTAGCTTTTTATAATGTAATGTCTGGTTTGTCTGTGCTTATACCCTCTATATTGTAAAGTGCTGCGGAATATATTGGCGCTATATAAATAAAGATTATTATTATTATTATTATTATTACTTAGATAAACAAGCTCCTGTACTGGAGCTAAAACTCAACAGGCAGTGACTTACAGGGCAGCTGGAGCAATGAGAGAGGTATTAGGTAACCTAGAGAAACTAGTCTACATTAGTAGTAGATAAAGTCTTCTTTATCTCCTTAACTAAGCAAATTCAAAAGAACAATGTATTTGGTAATAGTCTTCTTTTACCTTTCCCTACATGTTAAAAGCTACTCAATGTTGTGACGGAGGGAGGGAAGCTGAGCTCTGTGATGTATAGGTTTATATGATTGGGAACAGGATTTTGGCATAAAAAGCAGTGTAAAAGACTGAAACAGAACTGTGGAACTGTGAACTACAAAAGTCGCCAACGCTAGCAGTAGGGTTTTCATTTGTGATTGTAGTCATTCTTTAACCTTATGTTTCCTTTGCTTCCAGGATGGGGGTGATTGGCAGTAAAAAGCTCTCTTGGAAGAAGGATGACCATTACCATCTGAATGTTCCCGCCGGTCAGTTTTACAAGCCCTCTCATCCGCCAATAGTAAGTCTTGATGATCCTTATATCTAGGTATCATGTTGGACTGGTAGAGCAAGAATTCCAATACTAACGCCAATAGGGCAAAGGATAAATGTACCTCTTACCCATCTCTTCAGATTCTCAAAAACAAAATGGACCTCCCCAATATCTCAAGTGCTTTGGAGCTGCATAGGACAATGAGGTCCACCAAGATGCATTAGTGTCCACAGAGATGCATCAGGAATTTAGTGGGCCCATACTGCCACACTCACTTACTACCAGTTCCATTGCCAGTGGGTCCCCTTTAAAAAAAGAAAATGAGGGTCCTTAACAGCAGTACTGCCAATACGGTCCTGGGTGTCTACTGGGAGACAGATCTAACATAGATGTCATGGCTCCACTATTAACATAAACCATGACCTACTTTACATAAATAGAACAAATTTGTAGAGCATGTGCCCCAGGAGCTGGTAGATGGAGGATGGAAGTTACTTTTCCTTAACTAGGGTATTTATGAAATTGGTCTACCTGTATAGTTAGCAACAGGTGGGAGGATGCAGTGACTTCCTATGTGAAGAAAAAGCAACTTGTAGGCTGCAGGCCTTAACTATGGTATTTATAAAATTGGTCTACCTGTATAGTTAGCAGCAGGTGGGGGGATATAGTGACTTCCTATGTGAAGAACCAGCAACTTGTAGGCTGCAGGCCTAAACTAGGGTATTTCGATAACAAGTCTACCTGCATATTAAGCAGCAGGGTGCAGGTGGTGGGTTGCAGTGACATCCTATGTGTAGAATCAACAACTTTTAGGCTGCAGGCTCAAAGTGACCTATGGCCAAGAAGACAGAATGGCAAGGCGTGGAGCCTAATGATCTCTGTTCTACCATAGGTTTCAGCTCTATCCTTATCCTGAGAATGGGGCTAGGGCCATGGAGACTCCACTGAAAATCCAGATGTAGAAAATAAAAGGCATAGTGCGAAATGTCCAAATATGAATGTGCCATTGCTTTGGTGTATTTTGCAGCAAAAAAAACTATTGACGCCCTATTCTCTATATAAATGAACTGAGCCTAAAGTAAACGCATTAAATAAGCGATGATATGCTATGTGCCTAAATTATGCAATGCGCCTAGATAAGCGAATCAATTTTACTTTGCAAGGGATATCACACACCAGATTTTTGACAGGTTCATTCATTAAGGCATGCTATGCACTCACCTCTTTTCGGACATGTCGCCCATAGTCTTTGCCAGTTTTATGGATGAAGCCCAGATTATTTCCATTGTCTTCATTTTCATGATTAAACTTGTAGAGTATGTGTTCCAGGTGATGGTGGATACAAACACGTTACTTTGCCTTAACTAGGGTATGTATGTAAAGAAAGTTCCTGGGGTGGATAGCAGTAGGGCACAGGGGGTGGGATGCAGAGACTTCCTATGTGTGGTTTTAGTAACTTGTAGGCTACAGACCACAAGTGACCCGTGGCCTGCAAGACAGAAGATGGGAGGGCGGAGAGCCTAAAGATAAAATTCTTACTTGCTGCGAGTGGGGTTGGGCCCCCTGGGTACATGGTATGAGCTCCACGGGACAATATAGGTGTAGAAAGTAAAGTAAAGGGGGCCTAGTATGAAAACTGTCTAGGTCTTAGACTTTCTTATGTTACCCAATAAGAGCTCCCCTTTCATTTTCCAGAGTACTCTATGAAATTAAAGCGGAGTTCTGATTGGTTGCTATGGGCACCAAAGAAAGTCCACACCTAGCAGTTTTCTATTTATGCCCATTTTGTCGTCACTAGTATGAGCGATTACGTTGACTATCGTAAATCGGGGTAGTCGATATCATCAATTATAAAGACGATTTCCGATAGTGAAATAGTTATGGGGAAGGGGACCATTAAAGTTAGGGGGGAGAGGAACAACATTTTCATTCTTACACCCAAAAAGGGCGGAGAAGCTGGAATTAACATCCAAAAACAGTCAAAGGGTCCCTGCTACACTTAGGCAACACATTAGGCTAAAAAAACCACAAAAAAAAAAAGTCAAGCCCATTCACTATCCCCGGTCTTGTCCACACCTGACCCTTAAAACGAATCCCCCCAAAATTTTAAACCCCCTTCCCGAAATGGCGTATGATACCCCTGGCGATCGGAAAAGCTTCGGGGAGCGCGCGCGATCGTGAAAATGGAACCAGCGGTAAATTCCCGCGGGCTTCATGCCCATACACCCCGGCCGGAGCCCCCCTCGGCCCCGGGGTAAAAAGCGCATCTTCCCAGGCCCTGTCATGGCGAGTAATGAAGGGAGGCAGGGGGAGTGAAGTCCTATCCTACGATCCGGGGAGCGGCACGTCCGCCGCCCGTCTCCTCCGGACCCCCCGGTGCTTTTTGAATGCATCCGGGTGTTGGTGCGTACCTTGCCCCACAATGATTGTGGGTGGTTTTTTCATAGTTTCCCCAGGGACCTGTGAAAACAGCAGTAAGGGCTGTGCAAGTGCCCCTTAAAACAGCAATTAACGATTTGTTTTCCCCCCGTGGGGGTTTTCCTGTTAAAAAACCCCCCACTGGGAGTGTAAAAAAAATTTTAAAAAAGTAAAAAAAAAAGTTAAAAAAAGTAAAAACGAACACAAAAAAAAAATTTAAAAAACATGTACATCCCCCCTTTTCCCCTTTAAAAACTCCAATCCCCCCCAAAAAGATCAAAAAATAATTGTTTTTTATGGGGGCGTAACGCCCACCCTTAAATCTGTCATGTTAATTAACCTGTCGGTGAACGCCCTTTAAAAAACAAAAACAAAAAACGTCACAGAATTGCGATTTTTTTACATCCTGCAGCACTTTAAAAAGGAATAAAAAACGATCAAAAAAATAATAAATACCAAAAAGTTGTACCAAATTAAAAAGTCGTTATCCGCAAAAAAAAAAATCCTTAACGTTCAGTTTTGGCTCTCAGAAGAAGGATGCAAAAAATATTTTTTAACACATTAAAAAACTTTTTTTTAAAAAAAAAGTGTTCCAAATTAAAAAAAAAAATTAAAAAATAGGGTAAAGCCGTAATCTTATAACCCCGAGGTAAAGCTAATGGTCATGGATCTGTACGGTGAGCGTGTTAAAAATAAAAATAAAAAACACTACTGGATTGCAGTATTTTCTTTTTCCCTGCCTTCCAAAAAAAAGGGATTTAAAAAATGATCAAAAAAATTTGTCCCCCAAAAAAAGATACCAATAAAAACGTAAATCTCCGCAAAAAAAAAAAAGCATACACAGCTCCGTACCGAAAAGTTTAAAAAAGTTATGTCTCTCAGGGCTTGGCGTGCAAAAACGTGTTTTTTTTTTGAATAAGAGTGTTTTTATTGTGTAAAAGCGTAAAACATAAAAAAAAAAATACAAATTGGGTATCGCTGTAATTGTATCGCCTGTGAGAAAAAAAACTAAAATGTCAGCATTCTGCACGGTGACCCCTGTAAAAAATAAAAATTTAAAAAACACTCCAGGGAAAGTTGTATTTTTTTTCAAAATGCCCCACAAAAAAACCTTTAATAAAAAGTGATCAAAGTGGCATTTGCCCCCCCATTTGGTACAAATAAAAAAGTCAACTATCCCACAAAAAAAACAAGCCCATAATAGCTCCGTGTACAAAAAAACTGAAAATGTTTGGCTACAGAACAGGAAAACATAAAAAACGCAATTTTTTATAGACCTATTTTATTTTGTAAAGGTTTATAAAAAATAAAAAAATATAAAAAATCTATATCATTGCTTTGTCGACCCCATAGTAAAGATATCCTATTTATACTGCCGGCGAAAGCGAAAAATTAAAGCCAAAAAAACAATGGTGGATTGCGTTTTCCCCTATTTTTAAGCCCAATGAAAAAAAAAAAAATTTGGAACCCGTGCACCTAAATGCAAAATACCCCCTAAAAGAAATCTATGAGGCGTGTGAATCCAAAAAGGGGGGCAGCTTTGGAAGGTTTCCCCCGTTCTGGATTTGGGGGCTTTGAAAATGCGACAGGGCCCCCCAACAAAATCTGCGTTCCAAAAAGCCAAGTAACACTCCCCCTTTACCCCCCTGCCATGCCCCCCCAAAACAGCAGTTTACACCCACATGTAGGGTATTGCCGAACTTGGGAAGAAATTGGTAAAAAGTTTTGGGGGTTTTTTTTTACAAGGTGCCTTGTAAAAATTTAAACATTTTCATTAAAATTGCAGATTATTGGAAAAAAATGTTTTTCATTTTCCAGCCTAACGCTAAAAAAATTTTGTGAAAAACGTGGGGTCGATATACTCCTACACCCTGTTATTTTCCCTTTAAGGGGGTGTGTTTCCAATATGGGGTCTTTTTAGGGGCTTTTTTTAAATTTTTTAGCCCTTAGGGTGTCCGCAAACCCTAAAAATGGCGCCGAAAAAAAATCGTAATGAAAATGAGCCCCCCAGAGTCCAGTGGGTGCTCCTCCTATTTGGGGCTTGTGGTTGAGGCAAAGTGCACTAGGGCCACTTGGGATATATCGAAACGGCAGTCTGGGGAACCCCATATTAATTGCATACCCCCTATCAATTTTTACCGTTTTTTTGTGAATAATGTATAAAATTGAAAATTCAAAAAAAAGTGAAAATTTTGATATTTCACTTCCACTTTGCTTTAATTCTTTGAAAACCTAAGGGGTTTAAATTTAAATTCCAAAATGCTTTTTGGGGAATTTACTTTAAGGGGTGTAGTTTTTTAGTTAGGTAAATTTATGGGGGGTATCTAAATACGGCAATCAAATAAAGTTAGTACTAGGGGGGTCCCAAAAAATGTATATAAAAAATTTTTCTTGAAAATTTGAAAATTACTACTAATTTTCTAAGCCCCCTAATGTGTAAAAAAAAAGGATTTTTAAAAAAAATGTCCCAAATTTACAGCAGAAATTGGTAGAGTTGTTTTTAAATATTTTGAGTGGAATTCTATCTGTCTTCATGCAGAAAAATTTTTTGAAGTTTTAAATTGGGCATTTTTTAATTTTTCACGATACTTTGATATTTTTCCAAATAAAAAGGATTTTTGGGCAAAATTTTTTTATCTTAAAGCAAATGTGTAAGAGGGAAAAAAAAATTCGAATCAATGGTAGGTAAAAGTGTCAAAAAAATTATTCTCACATAAAGTGACACAGACAGATTTCAAAAATGGGGCTCTGTCAGAGAGGCCAAAATGGCTCTGGGGGTAAGGGGTTAAAAAGTGCCGAAGGCGTATGATTTGAACCATCATTTTATTGAAGGAATTTTAATATCCTGTCTGGAACGCAGCATGGCCCCAAACCTGTCTGACCCAGATTAAAAGTGCCCGGGAAAAAAGTCTTTCAACCCCATTTTAGTTGAATGGAAGGGCTGTCCCCGTCCTGGGCCCCAAACATGGCCCAAACTGCATGCCCCCCGATTAAAAAAGTGCCGCCCTAAAGGAGTCTTTGAACCACCCATTTTTAGTTGGGACATTAATTTTATCTGTCTGTACCCCGTTGAACATTAAATGTCCGACCCACAGATTAAAAATTGCCGGGAAAAAAAAAGGGGCTTTTAACCCCCATTTTAGTTTCATGGACATTGATTACCTGCCCTGGGGAACCCACATCCGTTCAAGTTTCCCTTTACCTCCCTTTACAATTCGAGGAAAATTTTTATCAGTATTTTGTAAAATGCCATTTTTTAGTGTTTAATTTAGAAAAACATTTTTTAAAAAAAGGATGGAATCCCCCCCATCTTTGTTTTTTTTTTTTAAATGTATTAAATGGGGTTTTCTCATACGGGATTTCTAGCTCTGTTAAGATCTTGCAAAAACAAGTATTTTGCAATTGGAAAAAAACAGTGTCCCACCTATTCCTGTTTTTTTAAAACCCTCCCCTTGTGCCATTTTTTTACAATTGTGAAGAAAAAATGTCTGTTAAAAAAAACACATTTTTTGATTGGACCCGTAGTATTGCTGTTTTCAAGCGCTGACCCAAAAAATTATAAAAAAAAGACTTCTCGCACTGTTTTAAAAATTTTGAGGGAGAATTGCCCCTTGAAACCCCTTTCTGTTCCCTAGGACAGATTTAGCTGTATTCACAGCAAAAACCTCAAAACCTTGACAATGCGAAAAAAATTTTAGATATAAGTGAGTAAATGGATAGATTTTGTCATGAAAAACCCTTTCGTCTTTTACAGTCTCCCACAGCAAAACCCGGAAAAAAAGATCTTTTTGGAACTGAGAATAAAAATTTCAGTAAGAAATTTATCATTTTTAAAAAAAATTTTTTAAGGGACCATTTCTGTTGGGAAGAGGAATGTGAAGTAGACCGGCAACTAATCGGTGACCTCGGCAATTGGGGCACAACATCTCAAGAGATCCATGCCTACATTCATCTTGATGAAAGTCAAACGATCCACATTATCTGTGGAAAGCGGATGCGTTTGTCTGTAATGATCCTCCAGCTGTGCTGAAGGTCCGCTCAGATATGACGCTGGCTGCGGGGACAGGAGAAACACCTCTATGGCGTGGCGAGCGAGCTCGGGCCATTCGTCCATTTTGGATACCCAGTCAATTGGGTCCGGAACACATCCAAAAACATCGGTGTTGAGGCGCAGATAGTCGTGCACCATGATCTTAAGCTGATCTCTGTGTGTTGGATGTGTGCCCTGCATTGCATGCGTTGGTGAGGTGGTAAACAAGATTGCCAGAGATCACCCATTAGGCTTCTGCCACCTTGCCTGCTGCTGCTGCCGCTACGGCTATTTGGCACTCTACTGCTGTCACGTCGCTGATGTTGTTCCACCGTGACATTTGAGGAACGTGAAGCAGACGCAACAGATGTCTCCAGTTGATCAATCAGCATGGTCTCCATTTCTTGCATTTTCCTCTCTATTTGGGTGGGTGGAAGGAAAGTGCTGAGTTTTGTATTGTACCGGGGATCCAGGAGGGTGGCCACCCAGTAACTGTTGTTCATTTTGATGGCCTTAATGCGAGGATCATGTTGGAGGAAATGGAGCATCCAAGCACTCATGTGAGAGATGGAGCCTTAATTTCCAAGCCTCTGTGTCGAGAGGCACTAGCAAACTCATCTTCCCATCTTCCTACTCCCCTCAAATTCGCGCCAACTCTTTCCAGGCAGGGACGTCGGTAACGTCAGTGTCTAGGAATACCTCCCTCTCCTCCGCTTCCTCGGCACAGCTTCAAACCCACCCCTGACTTGCCTCAGATGATGCCCCCTGAGAGCTGGGCGCCGCCTTGCATAGCCCTGGACCCAAACACTGTAATGAAGACGATAAAAATTTTGAAATGTCGGCCTTGTGGATTCGAGGAGAAAGGCAACGTTCGCATCTGTGTCCGTCTCTCCTCCCTCGCGGTTTTACCTGATGTTTAGAGTGTCCCGATGTTCAGAACTAAGGTCACCACAAGTTTGTGACAAGGGGGATTTTCGCACGACCATTTTTGGGGGCTTCTTCAAAAACTGGCAAGGATGGTGAGGTCTTTCACCCGCCCCCACTCTCGGTGGTCAACACTCCGAGGTCCCCTACCCTGCTTGTCAGGAAATGTGTCACTTGTATGCATAATGGATTGCGCTGCTCCCCCAAGCTTGGAGCATGTGGAGGGGGGAATTCCCCGCTGTTGCACGTAACAATGAGACGGTTGACGGGGGGGGCTGAGCTGACGCTGCAACGCAGCCGGGGGACGAAGAGGGGTCGACGGCGGAAGTGGAACTTAGATTTGGCCCTTTTCAGCAGGCAGTCCAGACCGGGAGTCTTTGAAATTTTGGACGACAAAAGGGTTATGACTGTGCCCCGGCAAAGGGGTGTGCTCCCGCCTCCCATTTAAAGGGGGCCCAGCAGATTTGCCGTTTTTACCAAAACCCCCCCTGTGGTACAAGGTTTTTGGCACCCAGCCGGCTCGGTCAGTTTTCGGAGAGCCGCCACAGCTCCTGCCCGTGTGTGGGGTCTCAAACGATTAAATTTTAACACGGCCTGGTTTTTTATGGGACGTATGCACCAGGGACCTTGGGGGAAAAAAGCCCCCATCATCCCTGCGGTTTTGAAGAGCATGCGCCCCAGCTGAGAGCCCCCGTCACCCAGAGGACCTCCCCCAGCTACCGTGAGCGTCCCGAGATAT